>VZUI01081002.1:0-24581 GCA_013401135.1 Cettia cetti | reverse complement strand
TGGGAATCCAGTGGGGAAAAGGCCCTGTGCTGTCCCAAACCCTGGATTATATCCATGTGGGAATGCTTGGCTCCTCCTCCTGGGAGGAGCACCTCACAATGGGCTGTTATCATTCTATGAGTCATGTAATGGGTCCTTGATGGCCCATTAAACAGAGATAGCTCCCGGGGGCGTTATCTGTGAGTCATGTGGCAGGGCATTGATGAGCCATTAGCAGCAGATAAGGGAAACACTGCCCCACCTGGTTTCAACAGCTCATGAAGATGGTGATAGAATAGATACTTTGGGCACGTCTTACATTTTAACCTAGGACACCTAGCTCAACTGTGACTGTATGTATGAATTTGCAGATTGACTTCAGGCTTTTACCCAGCTAGACTGTGACTGCAGGTTCCAACAACAGGCTCTGCAGACCCAGACTGACCTCACAGCAGTGATTCTCTCTGCCCAAGACCCTCCTTCATCATTCCCCCTAACCCATCCCCTTTTATCACACTTATCTTTACTGGTGATAGTTTTGACTCATCAGGGGTGAGGCTGTATTGGGTAATTAACACAGCTGTTACTTAGAAGGAGCAAGGTCACCTGTATTCCCTTTTCCTACAGATATGAAGTGCTACATCTCCTGAGAGAGAGGAAAGACCATGGGCTAAAAATGCATATCTGAACTCATATCATTAGAAGTTAACTTGTTAGAAAAACAAGCTTCTCCTATCATGATTTTTTCCCTTAAGAAGAAGAAAGTAAAATACATTGAGTTCTTTCCAGCTGAAGAGCATGTTTACCTGAAACAGCCACAACAGAGGCACCATCAGCGGCAGGAGGAATTGCTGTGACTTCAGAGAAGAAATCAACATTTCCAGGAAAGCCAATTAAGTTAGTAAGAAAACTCAAACCATCCCTGAACTATCTGACGAAGGCCAAGGTGCTGTCTGAGAGTTTACAATTCACAGAAATTGCCCTAAGAGAAGAAAATAAGAATAATAAATTAATAATGTTTCATTTTTCTGCCAATTTTAGAAGTTGCATTGGTTGAGAAATTACTGTGCCAACATTGTTAGGGTACCAATACTTCTTAATATACTTCAATATTTCAATTTCTAAGGTTATTAGGATCTAAAGTTCTGCTTTTGGAATAATTAATTTTTATTCTTATTCAAAACAAACACCCTCATGTATTAGTCACAGCATGACATCAGTGTGAGACACTTGTAGAGCAATGCTCCAATTCACTTTAAAATTTATTCATTTTAAAACTTCGCAGTTGCAGATATCAAAGATAGAGGAAATAACAAGACGCAGCCCTCCATAGTAAGAAATCCACTAAAAAAGAAGAATAATACTAAGAAACTCTCCAAAAGTATCTTCCTTCATACTGAGGAGCAAGTGAGAATTGTCAGTGGGTACCCCATAAAAGCTCTCCCCCAAAATTGTCCAGATTGCACTCTGAGGACTGTGAGCTTCTGTTCTGAAGTACACAGCTTGAGGCACGTGTCAACTTAAAAAAGATCCAGTGAGAGGCAAGACTTTCAGCAGAGCCCTCTTCTGTCTTCAGGTTTTAAAGAAAAAGACAGGAAGAAAAGATACGAACAGAATTTATGTAGATTCAATTATGCTAAGCCTTTCTTGCTCTTTTTCTGTGTGTCTGTGAATCTGGTCCCTCAAGCTCTGGCTGAAGAAATCATGCTCTACACACAGAGGAGTCTGACAAGGTTGATTTGTTCTGTTCTACTGTGAAATTCACCCTGAGGAGGGAGGAAAAATAATGAAAAATCAGCTATTGCTTTCTTTCAAAGTATACAGATGTTGATACGAAGTTTTAGAGTTTTATTGTCATTAAATTCACAACCTAAAGAGGAGATGAGGTTGTTCACACTTTTAAGCTTAGAATTACAAATATCCATTCACATTTTTGGCATGTTTGTGCGAGTACAAAAAGCAGGGGCATAACTTAAAATCCAGCCCTGGTTTTGTACCACAAAATGTCAACCACCACAGAAAATGAAGAAGCCACTTGCAGACATGGAACAGATCATCCCTTCTGATGGAATCTTTTGTGGGGTCAGATGTGATAAACCCCACAAAGGTCCATCACCTCTGAGGGGCCAGCCTTCGCAGAGAAATGGCTTAAAAATAATTTTGCAAGATGGCTTTTTAAGCATGTTTTGTAAAGCAAAGGTTTTAATAAAAGACAAACTAGCAAACGATACAGAAACAAAAGAAAAAGCTGAGCATGGGTGTCAGAGAAGCTCCTGACACCTTGCTAAGACACCTTAAAAAATCCTGAGCACCTCTGAACTCATTCTTAAGAATAGGATGAATAAGGAGGGCTCTTTTGGCAAATTGCCAATAGAAACTAGCTACATTTCTGAAGAACAGGTAAACAGACCCACAGGTGCCTTTGTCTTGGCACTGAGCCAATACAGGAAGAAGGGCATGGAGGATTCTAGTCTTCCTTCCTTATATGTTCAGAGGTAAACTGAAAATCTTCTCCTTATAAAGAAAACATCTACTCCACCCTTTGAAATGTTCCAGGAGGGTTTGGAGCTGCAGCTCCTCACCCTGCCAAGCCCTGCTCCCACTCCAGCTCCCCATCTCCCAGGATCTGGGCCCTCCCAGGTGAGCCACTCTTCCTGGCTTCCAGAACACCCTGGGTCTCCTCCTTTTTTTGGAGACAAAACACCAGCTCTAGAAACTGGTGGTCCAGCTCAGCCAAAAACCTATTAAAAAATGTTAATGATCCAAGTGCAGAATTTTTAGAGCCCCCTTCACAAATCATATCCCTGAAAAAACAGCTCTTATTTCCATAACTCTACTATCTCTTGCTAAAAGTATTTCCCCTCTTTCAGCCTGTAAAAAAAGAAAGGAAAAAAGAAATCTTGACCCCTAGAAATGCTGGTATTTATCTGTTAAGCACATGACACACCTTAGCAAAGCCAGGTGAGATGTTACTAATCTTGGCCTGTCTCAGTCTGTCACAAGCACCTTGAACGTGGCTATTCCTGCAAATCCCCTTAATGCAGGAAGTGCTTCACAGGGACAGGGAAAAGGACAGAAGTGGGAGGAAAAAATTATAGAAAATAGCAAACAAGTAAACACAGAAATCCCAGGTTACAGCAGTGGTTTGTACTTGTTGACAAAGTGGAGAAAAATACCCCACAAGAAACACCTAAATAAACCTTGTCTGAGCTGGAGTCACAAATGACTGAAAAATCAAATTAAGCACGCGTTTCTCTTGCTACACCAGCAAAAGTTTCCAACACAGCTGGTGTGCTAATGAGCACATCTTCCTGTAAGGATAAGATATTAATTTAAAATATCAAGCAGCCCGGCTCAAAATATAATTAAATGTAAGAGACATAACAGGGGTTTTTTTGTATGTGAACAGATACACGGTGGATATAAATTACTGCATGTTCTCTTACTAACTTTGGATCTTTAGTTCAATTTTTTTAATTGTATGTTTTCTCGGAAACTGTTTCTCATTAAAATAGCCAAGTTCTAGCAATAGCCAAGTTTGGAAATGAGAAATATCTAAGCAGTAGCCTGGCCTTTTCACCCCAAAATGTGTTATTTCCCCACAGTCCTTTTCATTTATAATTTTTTTGCCACTTAAAATTTTGCAGGAAACAACCAACCAACCCCTCCTTCTTTTGCCACCAAGGGAAACAGTATAAACAAGACAATTTTTAGTGTATGTTTACACTTTTGTCAGTGATCCACCTCATATGAAGGTACCTCATTTCTGAATTTCACCATTAGGTTATTCTTAAGCTTAATAAAGGAACAATGATATTTCTTTTCCAGAAAGTTCTGCAGTGCCCTGGCCCCAAAGTCTCAATCATAGCAACACTTACATACTTCTGAACTTTGAACTATATTTCTTCCTTCTCTTTCTTTTCAATTTAGAGATGACACCACCACTTTTCTACTTTTATAGTTTTCCCTCTTTTTTAAGCTGTACTGTGCTAAAAAAAATACAAAATCAAGACTCTTAGCAAGAATTAAGTATGAAGCCAAAAGTGTGCTATGTACACTTTTTTCATAATGCAAATAAATAACTAAGTGTTGAGGAATTCACCTACCTGCTCTTTTTTTTTTTTTTTAATTCTTATTGAACTTTGTGTCTGATAAATATTTAGCTAGCAAAGATAATTACATTTTGAACTGAAACTTTTCCCATTGTCTTCAAGTTTCTACTGCATTTATACACACAGGCCACACTGTGGTTTTCTTTAGGGACAAGGAGCAGAGATGGCCTAACCTATTTATTTTTATTTCATATTTTAAGCCTCCTACACGAGTCCATTTGCACTAATTGTAAATGTAAACATCATGGATATGTTATTTCAACAGGACTGGTTGTTATCCTGTGGCAGGATCTTCAGGATTATGTATCAATAAATGCTATCCACTTCCAAACATTTTATTTACCACTTCATTTACATAAATTCCTGAACAAGCCTGGACTACAGGCCTGTATGCTGCTCTACAAGAGAGAAAGGCACTGGCATCACAATGTTTTTGGTCTTAAATACAATTGAAAATACATATTCAGATTAAAAATTAACAATTACTTCAATTTTAAGTGATTTTAATTGAAGAGCTGTTACAGAATTTCTGTTCTGCTGTGTCTGTCAGCAGCCAGATCAAAGGTATTTTGCCATGAAATGCTTGCTGCAGAGGGGTTCAGATCCTCTCTGTGCTCCAGCAAGCCAGAAATTAATGAGATGAAAGTAGTATCTGTTGAATGGAGAAACATCACCACTTCATTAAAACCAGAGCTTCATTTTTTCCCCCAAAACTCCCAAGTTTCATGGCCATTTCAGGCAGAAAATGACCTTCCTTCATTTTAACTTCTAGCTGACATTGTTTGGGTAGCCTACATTGCAATGCTGCCAGTAATGCCTCCAGAGTAGATTCATTCCTCTTCTGCAGGGCATCTCTTCCTCTTAAAGTTGTTGAAATTCTTATTGTAATGAACAATTACATGCTTCACCTCAGAAATAAATATCCTGAATGCCAAAGAACAATGAGAACACTTACATAATCTGACATGGGTAACTAGAATGTCCATTTCAGTAAAAAGTAGCATTAAAGCAAGGAAAGACTACAAGAATTTGAGAAAAAAGAATTAAAAGGTAAAGAATTTTAATAGCATTAATTCTCAAGAAATGCAAAGATGTGCAAGCAGCTGTTTATCACTGGTCCCCTAGCAAAAAAACAGACTCAAAATGGATGAAGCATGTTAGGAGAACTGCAGTGATTTAAAAAAAATCATAGAATCATAGAATCCCAGAGTAGTTTGGGTGAGAAGGGACCTTAAAGCTCATCCAGTCCCACCTTCCACTATCCCAGGTTGTCCAACCTGGCTTTGGACATTTCCATGGATCCAGGGGCAGCCACAGCTGCTCTTTTCAAAATTAATGGAGCAGGCTTGCAAAGGGGAAAAATAAATTAGAAGGAAACCAGAAGACCCACCCAGTGAGTGTAACTTACTGACTTTTCCTATGAAAATCTGATCTAATCAAGGCCAAACCAATGGTCCCAGAAGTCTTTTCCAATCTAATTCTGTGACTCTGTGATTCTTCCCCTGAGATGAGTTGATTGCAGCACTGTATCATATACATACACAGGCCTTTTCCCAGCCTCACCCAAAGCAGTGCTCTTATTACAAACACTGATAATCAGGGTTGAGCCCTAAATCTTACAGTTGAATTCATGGCAGAAATTTGTGGGCAAAACATACAGGAATGTTCTAATCAGTGACCTGCCCCAACCACACCTGCAAAAGAATGACAGAGAGGACAACCAACACCCTCCCTACCTGTCCACCTCCTCAGAGTCACAGCAGGCTGTAAATACTCATTCCTGGTGAAGGAGAGGGTGAGGGATGAAGCTGTTGTGTCCAGCATAGTGCTGGCAGCTCCCATCTCCTCTCCCTCCCAGGTGCAGGGAGGGAGGAATATGAGATTTACCACAAGACACTGGACCAAGGCCTAGTTGTTTCTAAATGTGGAATTATAAAATATCCCGAGCTGGAAGGAACCCACAGGGACCATCCAGTCCAGCCCCTGTCCCTGCCCAGACACCCCAACAATCCCACCCTGTGCATCCCTGTCCAAGCTCTCCTGGAGCTGTGGCAGCCTCAGGGCCGTGCCCCTTCCCTGGGGAGCCTGGGCAGTGCCAGCACCCTCTGGGGAAGGAAGAGCCTTTCCCTGACACCCAGCCTAACCCTCCCTGGCACAGCTCCATGCCATAGTGTTCACTGCTTTGCTCCAAGTGTCCCCCTTGCAGTGGGTTTTCCCTCTGAGGATGTTTAGCTCTGATTCCTGACTTGGAGCAGGTAGTCAGTGCAGTAACCCCTCATTAGTTACCTTCAAAAGTGAGTTAAATGACGGATCAGTTCCCTGTTGGAACGCAGGGATGACACCAGGTCCCTTTAAAAATAACTCGCTGTCATGGAAGGCACTAAAGTAATAACAGCACTTCACATTTCTAATACAGACTTTCATCCAAAAACGTCTTTTAGAAATATTAGGTAATTAAATTGTCAAGCACAGAATGAGAGTGTGAATGACTTCGCTGAAAAGCACCAACTTCAGGGACCAAGCCAGGGAAACATTTATACAGTAATACTTCCTAAGAACTGAAGGTCAGGAAAGATGAATATCAAATCAAGCATATTATTATATACAAAGCACTGTGGATGGGATAAATGGTTGTATCAGCCCTACAGAATGAAAAGTCCTTTTTAAAACCCCTGTCAGCCCTAGGTGTGGAAAAATGCTGCTGTAACTTTCCACAGAGCTGCCAAAGGAGAACTTGCAGGGCTTGGCTCAACTGGATGAAAGTTAACAGGATTAAATAAGTTTAAGAAAACAAAATAGCAAGAGCATGCACTCAGAGAGCACCAGAATGTGGGAATGCAGAAATTCTGGCCTGTGTTTTTGTTTTGTTTTGGTTTATTATTATTATTAAACGGCAATTTCAGTGGTCATAAATGCTTAGCCAGGAGTTCAAAATTACATGTTGCTGCAAGGGCATTGTTCATTTTATTAAAAAGCAGGTATTATTTGCACCATGTTCCTCAAAGCAGTGCCACAACAGAGGAAAAGCTGGATCTGAGAGCTCCAAATTTTCTTTGGCCAGACAATTAACAACTTCATGTTGAGCAGGCTGCAAGCTCAGTGTGTTTGATGCCTTGTGAGCACCTGTATTCAAGACAAAATAATCTACGTGACCAAAGTCCTTTACTTGGCCAACAAAAAGAAGGGCTCTTTTGTTCATCTTCCTTCCCTGAACAAGAAGAAACATTCACAAGACACTTCTCTGCCAAGCTTTTCCTGCCCAAAGGCATGTTTTTCTTTCAGCATATCTTCGAGGCGTTGTGAAGCAGATATGAAATAGCTTCCTTTAAACAACCTGGTTGTGTCACAGCAGAGGGAAAGTGCTGTTGTTTTGTTCTGAAGAGCTGAGCAGCTCTTGTAAGGGCCTTGCTTGTGCAGTCTGAACTTCGGTTCTGTGCACAATTCTTTGTCAACATGAAGAGTCCTTACTCAAGACTTGATGTCTGGTAACAAAACCAGATTTTTGTTGTGTCTGTGTGCATTTAAGCACAAAATATTTGGACCATTTTGCAGTCCTGTGCACAGTCCTGTGCACATAACTGAATTTTATTTTCCTCTGTCTTTTACTCCTTTCCAATTTATGCCAAACTGAGCAGGAAAACAAAGCTTACAGAAAGTTTCCAAGTTAACAGGTTCCTGGAAAAAACACCTGATGTACACTGGCATGTCATTTTCATGGGCATTTTATTTTTTGTGTGACCTCCTTTCCACTTAAAAATGACAACTCTTCCACAAAGTGTCTTTCAGCTTGTTCTCTACCTACAAAAACCTTCTCACAGGTGCTAACCATTCCTCTTCCCACATAAGGTTTTTTTTTTGTTTTTTTTTTTGTTTTTTTTTTTTTCCTAAAAGCATGGTCTTTTGTGTTTCTGGAGCAATTACTGTCCTTATTCTCTCCTCCACAGCATTGCCTTCAGCCCTGGAGAATGCTGTACCGAACCCCCTCTTGGCTGTATCTTCAATCAATATAATCATCTAAATTGTTCCCGAAGAATGAAA
Organism: Cettia cetti; assembly: GCA_013401135.1. Lineage (NCBI taxonomy): Eukaryota > Metazoa > Chordata > Aves > Passeriformes > Sylviidae > Cettia > Cettia cetti. Next base: position 16,452 of record VZUI01081002.1, on the reverse strand, counting down.
GAGCTGTGTGCAATTCTGCACACATTTTAAAGGGAGAAGGGAAATTGAAGAGACATTATTTTTGTACTTGCCTTCTGCCAGACTTGATTTCTTTAATATGCTGGGGTTTGCTTAGGGGGAGAATCTAAAATGATTCTGTGTAAGTGATCAATTGTTCTGTATTTAGAGCACGGTAAATAAGAGCAGACCAGCAATTCTGGAGGATTAGAAAATGTTGAAAAGAGAGGTTTGTCAAAGGGTAGCCAAGGCTTCATGAGGAGAAGTTGGTTCAAACTGTACTCAGTATTTTACCACCGTTGTACAGAGGGTACAAAGACCCAGAGCATATTCAGTAACACATATTGGAACTGTTAAAAAATTGTTTGCAAGTTAACACTTGTGTGGTAGGAGAAGGCATGATGGAATGGTGGGAGCCATTTTCCACATCCAGGGTTTCTCAGTTTTAATCCATTTTCACTTACCCTGTTTTGCACTGGATCCACCCTTTCTCATGCACGTATTCAGATTTTTCCTGTGGGTTTCATTTTGGTCTAGTTCTGCTTTCTATTCAATTCAGACAGATAGCTTTGCCTTGCTTTGTAATGCAAGAAGTACTTCATTTTCCATTCCTTGTTTATTCAAATAACTTTTGATAACGTACAGTGGTTTAGAGTGTGGAGTTCTCCCATTCTGAGGAAGCAGGAACCTCTTTAACCTCTCTTTGTGTTAACTCCTCCCTTGACCCAAACCCTAAACTCCACCCATGCTCTGCCCTGTAAAAACACCACAACCCTGCCATTGCCTGCTCTTTTGTCTTCATCCCCCTTCCTGGCCCCAGGGGTAAAAAACAAGCAAGCAAAACAAATTACCAAAAACAAAGTCCTAGAAAACTCTGACACAGTCAGGGATATGACCTGTTGGTGAGGATGTTGGAAGCAGTCCAAATAAATCCTCCTGGAGTAACAGATGTGGTCCTGTGGAGTAGAGATGATCCTGTATAAAGTCCAGTGATGGCGAGATGGGTCCAGTCTTCCTCTGGGAATCCAGTGGAAAACAGGATGCCTGGTGTTCCCGAGTCTCATTTTTTATCTAGGTAGGAATGTTCGGGCCCCTCCCCTTCACTGGGTGGAGCATCTCCCAATGGGATGATGTAATTTGTCCTGTCATTGGTGAGCCTTAATGGCCCATTATCAGCAGATATCCCCGTGGAGGGAGGAGGGTGGGGAAAGAGATAAGAAAACACTGCCCCACCTGGTTTTAACAGCTGAGCCATTATCAGAAGGTATCTGCCCCCTTCCCCCCAGAGTTACAAGAGATAAAGAAAAAACATTTCCCCAACTGCTTTCAACAGGTGGACTAGAATACACATTTTTATTTCCATAACCCATGACGAAGCGGTACAAGCAGCTGCTCTGCCTGCAGAAAGGATCATTCAGCAGGCTTTTATCAATTCTCCCAACACGTGTGCTGCAGCTTATGGATGGCGTAGCCCTGGTGGCTACTTATGGATGATTATGGACAATTGCATGGAGAATGTCAGTGCCTAGACCAGTGGTCCTCCCTCCTGTGATCTCCATGTTCTTCATTTTCTGTGAAGCTGCCCATATCTTTCCCTACACTTTGTTCCTAAGAGCATGGCAAGGAGTGAAAACTGCCAGGAAGGCACGGAGTTGCTACTGTCTCACCATCAGGAGATGCCACCCCTATCTGAAACAGCTGGCCACAGCTCTCAGAAGAGCCCTTTCTGCCAGCCCAGGCTGCTGCTCAAACCCTGCCAAGACAGGGGCTGCTCCCAAGCCCTCTGTGACTTGGGTATCCGTGCAGAGCAGGAAGGCTGCGACTGCTCTTTGCTGCAAGGGCAGTTGTCACCAGCTGTTTCGATGTGCTGAGGAGCAGCAGTGAGGAAGGAAGGAGAGATGCTGGTATACTGTACCCAAGAAAAGTCTGTTCCTGGATGGGAGGTAGGGACCAGTGTCATTGGAAAATGAGCTTGTAGAGGCTTATAAGCAGGGAAGATCTTGGGAGAGGATACAATATCCAACCAATAAGGCTTTACGTGGGGGTGGAACATAAAGCGAGGAGTACAATACATAGACCAATGAAAGAACACAAGGGGAGGAAACAGTCCAAACTAACCACTGGGCATCAAAGGTTGGGGGACTGACAAAGAACAGTCTAGAAGAATGGGAAGGGTTAAGGAAAGGTTGACAATTCTGTTGGAGGTGGGAAGGGCAGGTCTAGGGAAGACAGACAACCAAGGCAAAACCAGCAATACAGGGGGAAAGGAACAATCCATTAGGGATAAAATACGTTACGACAATACACAGTGAGGGGGGTTATAAAACTGGCCATTAAAATTGAGGTGCAATTGAAAGCACAATAAAAACACACCACAACACCTATCCCTGTTTCCCTGATGGCAGGACAAAGGTGGGAACCCATCCCGAGGTGACGTGGGAGTGTTACTGTCCTCCCACCATGCTGTGTCCTCCTTCACCTGCTGTCCTTCCATATTCCCCATTCCCTGCTCAGGAAGGTAGTAGCCCTACTGTCCAGGGCTTTACTTCTAAAAATGGCTCTGACCATGTGGTTGTGAGATCCCCTCTTTCCTGCCAAAATCTTTCTTTTCCAGTCCCAAACCTTCCCTTCTCTCCTACCTACCCTCCCCTGCTGCCGTGGCTGCTCGGCCCTGCGACGGGGCCAGGCCCTGCTGTGCCCCTGCCAGCCCCACCAACACTACCTTCACTGTCCCCTGGCTTGGCAGTCACCATTGATAAAAATACAACTGGATAATTAATTGCCAACTAGATAAACTTTTATTTAAGTGAGAAGTCAAAGCAAGCAGCCCGCTGGGAGAGCCGGAGAGCACAAGTGTCAAACTCGTGCTCTGCGCACAGCTATTGGAAATTTTTTCTGTATCTTCACATTTTATAATGTTTTTGGTTTACACACTCCCCTTAGTCCCTCCCCAGTCCATGTCTTCCCATATTTGGTCACTAATTCCGGGGGTCTGGGGTCTTCTGCCCTCTCATGGTGGTCGGTGGATGAAGTCTCTCTTCTTCCTCGCAGCACCTTCATGGGGACTTTCCACTACAATTTTCTCCCCTTTTTATGATACAAAGTTACACTACATTATCTTGTGTGACACAATGCTGTCCCAAGAGAGAAGCAGTGATCACCACTGAGTTGAAGCGGGAAAAGAGGAAGTTTAATTTTTTTCTTACAACTTATACAGATTTCTAGAAAAGAGACCACATTGGAAGACTGAGGTTCAACCTCTTCACTTCCACTGGTCTGAGAAAGTGTCCATCAATTGTCCTTTCACAGAAAGAAATGTATATAAGATAAAGAATTCTGTAAACATCTTTTTCTTTGCACGAAATTTCTGACTCCAAGGACTTGAAGGCTGGAAAGCGAGACAACAATCTTGCACCCAGGTCGGGCACTTTCTATCTTCTCCATCTCTGCAGTTTCTGCAACTGGTAGTTATTGCTTAATAGCTCCTACATATTTGCAATTATCTTACTACAACATTTAACACAAATTATCTAAATTAATAATATAACCTATAACATCATCATCACCCAAAACAGTAACACCCATAACACTGGCACCAAAGCCGAGACCAAACACTAAGGCCTGTGCCCTTCATGAAGAGGAGATCAAGGAACTGCACCCCTTCTGGTGAGAAGATCAAAAGCCAAAGCTGATTGGATTATTAACCCATTAAGTATGGGTTAATATGTATTCATTTAAGTATCATAATTTCTGTTAATTTATCCTTTGTAGTTAAATTTCAAATGCTTTTCTACTGCTTGTTAATTTAGTTTAATAATGCTCATTTTGGTTTTGCAAAACTATTAAATCATATTCCTGAGAATCCTCTTGTAGTGAATTATTTAACACACCTTCTAACCAATTTAAAAATGGGGTGTTGTGGAGTGGCCCCATTCTGGGGAGGCAGGAACCTGATGTAACCCGCTCTGTGTTAAGTGCTCCCTTGACCCAAACCCTAAATTCCACCCCTGCTCTGCCATATAAAAACACCACAACCCTTTGCCTGCTCTTCCATCTTCTTTCCCCTACCCGCCCCTGGGTGTAATAAATTTGATTCTTGAGCTTAATAAAACAGTCTCATCTGCTCCCCTGCTGATGCTAGCAGCTGCACCCTCCCTGGACATGATGAACTCTGTAGCTATGAGATGCTACGTTAGAGGATGGGTGTTTCTGAAGTTTATAGGTAGATGGGCTTGTGTGGACAGGCAGGACTCTCTCTGGCTGTCACCCAGGATAGTCAAGCAGAAGACAACTCAATTATCATTACTCTATAGTTTCTACATCGGTGCCCCCTCAGATCTTGAGGATTCCAAGTAAATCAGAGGAGATCAAGTCTGCCTTCACCTGCTTGTACATAGGTGACTTTGCCCTGAACAATTCAAATTTCAAACCTCTCTGGATATAAATGGTTTTAAGCCTTAGCTTAAAACATATTTTATTCTGTAAATCAAATGCATTGACTAAAATATTTTCTCATTTGCAATATTTTCTCATTTGCAGTATTTTCTCATTTGCATAATTAAAGCACTGCAGTTAACCAAAATCAATCTCCAGCCTATTTATTTTATTTACCAATGTCATTTCTCTATACCTACCACTTACAACTCAGTGATCCTCTGAAGACAGAAGGTGTATCCACATTTGGTTAGATTACCTTTTTAGATTTCTAGTAATGATGCATGAGAACCAAAAAATTCATAACTTTATTACAAAATCAATCTACAACAAAATCTTTTACTATTGTCAGGTACCTGAGGGGATCAACAGCTTCTCTTCAGGTGGTAATTCACATATTGACAGAGAGCAGTCCTGCAGGTTTCTCATCAAGGAAGTGCTGGATCTCAAAATACTCAAATTATTTGCCTCAAAAATGCTCAAAATATATTATAAATATTCTGCTTTACAACATCTCTGTGTGAATAAAAGTCTGTGATGGATAAGTTCATGGGAGCAAAAAGGTGTTAGAAAGGTGTTTGTAACACTGACCAACACAGAGTTAGAAAATTTGAACAGCTGTTGCCAGTAAACCTCATGCAGAGCAGAAAAAGTCTAAAATTTTTGATTTTCAGGAGTGGGAAAAGAAAATCATGTTAGTTGTAAGTTGAAATTGTTTGGCATAATAATCTTTGAAAAGCAGTGGATAGTTTTAACTCCCAATACTCGGGATTTTCCAGGGTAGCACTGCAAGTTTCCTTAATCTGTTGCCATAGTTTTCTTTTTAATTTGGAAATCTGATACCTCAAGCAGCATGGGTGTTTGAACCTTTGAGTATGGAACTTAATTTAATCTTGATAATCAGGGGTCTATAGTTATAGATTAGGTGTGACTTTAACTTTTCTTTCCCTAGCAGTCTTTCTTTCAAACAGCACACCAGTCCTTTAAAAGTATTAATGAGAAAGCTGGTGAATGATTTTCCTGCTTTTTTATTATGAACTTTTTTTTTTTTTTTTAATTTTGCATTGGCTGCAGTCAAGAAATCTCCTTGGATTTTGCCTGCATTTCAGAACCACCTCTGTCCACCTCACAAAATATGAGGCTTTTGACAGAGATATCTTCCTTGGAGGCCTTACTTAGGGATGGAGAGAGACAGGCACTTCAGGAAGGCATTTCAGCTTCTTGTTTGCCTGTGATGTGTTGTGACTGAATGACAAGAAGGATGTGCCATATGATATTATTTCTGCTCCTTCACTAGATGCTGCACAAGAACATCTGATATCAATTGTAACACAAAACAGCAGCACATATGATCTTCAAAAGTGCTGCCTTAGCACTGTGTTTATTCAGCTCTCCTTAAATCAGTGGGATTGCTCTTGTCATTTCAAGCAGTTTGCCCCCAAATTACTGTTTTTGAAAAGCTGTAATAAAAAGAGTGCTAAGCAAAGATAATTATGTGTAAATTTGAATTGGACTGTGTGATCATTTGTGCTAGTGAAACACACTTTCTTGTCTGCCTGGACCAAATGAATGAGTAGGTAACTCATCCAAGCTCATTTAGAGTTTAGGGTTGGCCTCATTAAAAGGCATCCGACTACATTTGGGAAATGAATGAAAGACATTACTGAAAATTTACATAATTTCTTTGCCAAAAGGCCCCTGCTTGTGAATGAAATTAACAATGCTTCCTTACCTTAAAATAATTTATTATTATTATATATTTTACAATTATGTATGATTATTTTAAATTATAATATTCAATACAGTGAAATGGATGTAGAAGTAGTTCTATGTTATCAAAGACTCAAAAGGGATTAGTTGTAGTGTTCATTCAACTCTGGTTGCAAAAGACAGGATGAAAAAAGAAGGGAAAGCAAAAGGAATTAAATGCTTTTCTGCTTCAGGAAGAACGCAGGCATATTTTCTACAGTGTATTAAATAAGGGCTACCACTCAGCCTTGTGGTAAGTTTGGTATATTGATAACATCTGCCAAATTGCCCTGGGAAGGTCACATCTGTTTATCTGGGAGCAGGATGTGTTCCGTGATGGATTGAAAGGAGGGGTGTGGGCCAAAGCAGCTGGGTGAGGAGCCTGTCCCGGGCAAGGCCCATGCAGGGATCAACAGGAATCCAGGATGCTCCACCAGGAATGGGCAGTCACAAGTGAACCCTCCTGCACGGGGCTTGAAGTATCCAAGGAATCCGCCAGTCTTTATTTTTTAGGAAATGAGCAGATTAAGACTGAAAGCTCCCAGCCTGAGCCAGGCCCAGCAGCCATGTTCCCTTAGTTCACAAAAGGCACTGAGGGGCTGGAGCGTGTCCAGGAAAAGGAAGGGAGCTGGGGAAGGGGCTGGAGCCCCAGGAGGGGCTGAGGGAGCTGGGAAAGGGGCTCAGCCTGGAGAAAAGGAGGCTCAAGGGGCCCTTGTGGCTCTGCACAGCTCCCTGACAGGAGGGGACACCTGGGGGAGTTGGGCTCTGCTCCCAGGGAACAGGGATAGGAGGAGAGGGAACGACCTCAGGCTGGGACAGGGGAAGGTCTGGGTGGACACCAGGAGGAATTTCTCCTTGGATAGGACAGTCAAGCTTTGAAATGGACTGCCCAGGGAGGTGTTGGAGTCCCCATCCCAGGAGGTGTCCAAGGAAGGCCTGGACATGGCACTCAGTGCTCTGGGCTGTGACGCTGTGGGCATTGGGCACAGCTTGGACTCCATGGTCCTGGAGGTCATTTCCAACCTGCATGATTCTGTGACTCCATGGTAAAACCACTGTGAGCACTTTAAATCTGTGATGGAGGAGTAGTCACTTTGAAGCCCAGCTGGATCAGCTGCCTGGGGCAATCTCTGGTCACAGCCTGCTAAGGCAGATGTGCCCCTTTTTGAGGCAGGGGATGTCACAGGGCTAAGCTGCAGTTTGGGGTGGCCAGAGGAAGGGCAACCTTGCTAAAGAGAGGTGGAACAACCCTTCACAGTTATATTAATTGACGTTGGTGGAATAAATACAGAGTTTCACCATATTCCTCTCATACTCAGTGGTGGTATGGGGTGCTGAGATTGTAATAATCTAATTTATGCAGGTTTTCTTTTTAAATATAGCCATCTTCTAGCAGAAGTGATCAACATACCTCATTCAGAACTACTGTGAAAGGAGGTGAAAAACATTACTACTACAATAACATCACTGCTAAAATATTTCTACTTACCTGAGTGATGATAGGGTAGTTATAAGAGCTTTTTGTGTAGTTTCTAATTCTTTCATCTTTTAACATAACTACCACTTCCCTCACCCAGCAGCAGTCATGAGCAGGTTACTGCTATGTTGAATGTGCTCTCAGTAAAAAAGGCATTTTAAGACTGACTGTAATTAGGGGTAAAAGCAGCTCTTGTTGTGCTGAATGTTTGCTCCTGGTCAGTCTTTACAAAGCAGTGTTTTTCATTTCATAAGCAGAAGGATGGTTTTTGTAAGGTCACACTTCCAGGACACTTCTTATTGTCCCTACCATAACTGTGGTTTCTTCAGAGCAGGCAATTTTGTCAGTGATGCATGAGATGAAGTATCATCCAAGCCATGCATTCAAATTTTCATTTGGTCATAATAATACCAACAGGTCAATGGACCTGTTTTTGTCATTAGTGGGAACAGATAGGAAGATTTTTTTCATCTTTGGTCTGAGTATGTTTCATAATCAAATGTTCCTTTAAAGCTGGGAAATAACATTAACATTAGGGAAAAAAAAAACCCACACCAAAAAAAAAAATAAAAAGGAACATTTTCTCTCCTAGGCACATATGTCTTTCCAGGTGGAAATACAACAGGGTGCAGTACGGCAAGGATTGTGCAGGGCCCCTGTTGTGCTTGGCTGTTGGAAAGCATATGGTGCAATAATGTTCCAGTTCTGACTGTGATTTTTCCTTCTCTTGTTTCTCTGGCAAATATGATTGTTCTGATGTGTATTCAGCTTTTCTGTTTGTGGCTAGGAATAGTGTTATCCTCCATCTTCAAGCCTACTTTTAAGATAAGGTCCCACTTCAGAGAAAACCCCAAAAGAAAAAGAGAAAAGGTATGAAATCTTTTCTCAATAGTTTGAACCACTTTTACAACGTTGAAGAGTTTGCAGAGGCTTGGATTTCACCAGCCTTCATGGAGACTTTAGGATGCTGAAATTCCTGGAGAAGAAACCTTTCCCCATCTTGAAAGAAAACAACACTCGTCCTCAGGCAATTTGTATGCCTTTGCAATAACACTGACCTGCAGTTGGCTTGGTCTCAGTGCTTCCTTCCTACCCTTGGAGTTGCTTGCTTGGGAAGTATTGCATTTCAGAATTTTTGTTCGTTGTTCAAGTTTCTCAATACACTCTTCAGGCCATGAGGCTGTTGAAGTTTTAGCACCAGCCTGTCATTCTGCTCCCCTCTACCAAGAACTGCACAGAGAGCTTCTTTATCTCCAGGGCCTTAATTTCTGTGGCACGTGGTGAAATGCTTTGGACATGTGTGTAATCAGAGATTATGGCAAAAAGCAGAAGTAGTTATATTTGTTTCAGTCTCATACCTCAGTATCAGGTCAGTGCACAGTACAGTTTCTGAGGAAGGATGCTGCTTGTGGCTTCTGAGGAAAAAATGCATAAATCTTGGGCGTGTGGCAGTTTTGAAGTAAGAAACACATGCAAGGAAGTTCATCTGTAATCATAAGCAGTTTAATGACTGGCTTCTGTTCTGAAGATGGAGTGGGCTCTATCTCTGTCCAAAAACATCCCGTTGTTATCTCTAGAGCTATTACCTCTGAAGTAACTGTGGATATTTCCATTGTCCAGTCCCTTCTAAAAACCCTTATTAGGCTATTGCCCTCTGTGATTTTTCTGTCTGCAGAAAATCCCTTGGAGCAAAAATGAACTTCTCACAAAGTTCCTTACATGTAGGGTATTTCTACACTAGGTTTCTGCACTGTGGTACCCAAACATTTAGAAGCCTCAAGGTATGTTTGGCAGCAGGGCTGAAATGAAAATGTGGATGCTTGCTTGGGCAAGGCTGTAGCCTGCCTGCTTTGCAGTGTGGTTGTAGAATGGTTGTGACAGGCCTAAAATACTGAGTTGTTCACTATGCTCCTAAAAACTATCCGTGCCTCCATCTCTCTTCTTCCTTTGCTTCTCTTAGCTTGTCTCCTTCATGCCTGTTGTCCCCAAGGGATGAAAATGCAGAGTAATGCAAACTAACTCAAACAAATAGAGATACAAAACCAATACTGCAGATTCTCCTATCAATTGCCATCCAAATTGTACTTCCAGGCAGTGACTTGTGTCACCCCTTGTCAGCGGAGCACATGGAGCATCCATCAGATTGTTTATTTGCCCTGCTGCTGCAGCTGTGCCTTTTTATTCTAGTTGAAGGATTTGAGTTTCATCATCATCATCACCATCACCCATCACTATGTTCTTGACAGAAAGCTTTCTTTTATTTCTCAAATGTTGACCAGAGCAGATCTGGCAGCATCTATGAGAATGTCATTTGTGACATTGGTAGCAAAGTGGCAGCACCATCCTGCTCTCCCAGCAAGTCTGTGCTCTATTAGCATTATCCATGCGCTGAGTATTTATTGTATTTTGTGTTTTAGTGTTTTTGCTCTGTGGTCAGGGTGCTGCTCCAAAACCAGAGCAAAAGAAGGCAGCAAGGTTTTCTGGAGGTGACAGTGGACAGTGTTGATAACAATATCTCTTGGAAGCAGTAGGACCTCCCATCTTCTCCCTGCTCAGAAGCACCAGATCTCTTCAGTAGCCTGTGCACACACATTTACAGCATTTCTGAAACCAATGCCTTTTGATCTGCCTTTTTTTCCTTCACAGAGATAAAACTCTCTGTGAGTTCTCACTCCTGAGATACTCAGTCTGAACTTGCCACTTCTCCTTGATCCTCAGGACTGAGTGAAAACATTGTTCTTTCTTACTTTTTACTGCCTTCTCTGTATGAAGCAACAAATTTTTATCCCCCTTATTCCTGTATATCCCATTGAATCCTGCAAATATATCTGGTTTAGGAGTTCTGAAAGCTGGAATATGGTACAGCCATTAATTCCACTGAATTAGAGTACAGATTTAGTAGTGATTTGATTTAAACAGAGTGAGCTGTTCAGAGCTTGGAGAAAGCATTCTCCAACTGCTTTTTAAGTCAAGTAAGCTGCTAAATTATTACAGAATTGCAAAGGTTTGGTATAGAATTTTAGAGATCTGGCACAGAATTGTACAAGAAGGGCTGTAAAACTGCAATGTAACTTCCCTTCCACAGTCTTATCTGCGTGAGTGTCTGTAATCAAGCTCACACATTTATCCAGCTTTAAAACTTCAGGCGTGATTTGCAGTGCAAAATGTGATAGAGAGTTGATAAGGCAGGGACATTGCTCCAGAAGTCATCAGCAATCTGCTGTGAGTGCTCAGTCTCACTGGAGATCTGCACCCGGGGCTTTTTGCAGGAGCAGAAAGCTGATTTGTGCAGTGTGTTAAACAAAGAGCAGCAGTCAGTGCTAGCCTCAATCAGATATTAAGCTAATACCCCAGATTCTGAAAATTTTAACCTGTTTTGTGGTGCCACTATACACACCTGAGTGGCCTCAAACAAGTCAGTGTTTAAATCAAGTTGCTTATGAGCCAGTTTGCAGGATTTCCCTGTAGATTCAGCATTTAACTAAAAATTATGCAGGTAATTTTTCACCACTCCCACTCCCCCCACCTTGGTTTTTTTCCTTTTTTTTTTTTTCTTTTGCCTATTTTTTTTTTTTTTTTGCTTTTTAGCACTCACAGTCATAAAAAATTGCATGGATTTAAAACTTGAGATTCAGAATAGTGTCATTTCGAGAGAAATAATCCCCTTTAAAAGTGGTCTAAATGTTTGTTAGGGATATAAAAATAAAGTCTGACAGAAGAAACACTCCTTTGAGAAGTTTTATTGACTCCAGGGGATTTCAGTGCCACTGGAGTAACTGAAAGATCTGTTTCGAGGAAAGGCAAGGGATTTAGCTCAAGAAAGAAGCTTCCCTCAACACAAACAGCTGTTTCTTGTCATAAGAGAGAAAAGCTGCAAAAGAAATGGGACATCAAGTACAGAGCGAATTAAACTGCTGCTTCCCTGCGCACATCCCTTGCAAAGTCTGGAGCATAGGAGGGTTTTCCAGCTCATGATGCAAGAGCCGTGGGCTGGGCTGGAACCTGACATCAGGAGGAAATTGAAATCCAGCATTGGCGGAAGCTGTCTGTGATGCAGAGGTGAAGACTGGATCTGGCTTGACGATCCGGGGAGAAAGAGGGGAACAGCCCGTGATCCTAAGAGCGGGAGAAGCAGGAGTCCATGAGCGGCACTGGGGGAGAAACACAGAGAAAAGGGCAGCCTGGCAGAACAGGAGGGCAGCCACAGCATGTGTGGAAGGTGAATAGGCAATCACAGTAAAATAAGGGGCAATTTGATTGCAAAACGCCAGGTTGCTGCTGCTCTCCTAGGCTGGCTGGATTTCTGGCAGGGGGTGTGTGCTGCTCTCTGCTCAGCACGTTTCCGATCCATCCCCACCAGCTTTACAGGAAACCTGGCTCCACAGTGATCTGCATTAATCTGAAAGCTTGGTTAAAAACTGTGAGTCAACACCAAACACAAAGGAATTAAGTTTTTTTCAAATGGTAATTTTTCTCTTTAAAGTAAAATACCTGTGCTATGTCAGGAAGTGGGAGTTCAGAGGCAGGCGCGGTACATCTGTAAAATGCATGCCTGCTATGGGAGGGGGAATTGAAAGCTAAATATCTCTTGCAATTATGTGCAGAACTTCACGTGGACTTTAGATTGCTTCCTTCAGATGTGCTAGCAAGCTGATAACACAGAGAGTAGCCAAAACTCCCTTGGAGCACCTGAGTAATTCTAATAATATTTTTCACATGTTAAGAGAATGGTGTGAAATTGTAGAAGTCCAAAATAAAGAGGGATCGCAATGGACACTGGCTGTGTGATGAAGTGTAAACAATTCAGAAGTCAAATTAAGTCCTATTTAATCTGACTCAGAGCTGATTTGCCTCAAAGTGACTTCTGTGGGGTTGCAGGGTGTTTTCTCCTGTGCTACCTAAATAGAATTTGAGCACTGTGCAGATGCTGCCAAGTTAATCAAAGGAATGTTCATTTGAGCACGAGAATGAGTTTTCAGGGTTGAGTGCTCAGGGTGTTTGCTGAGGCTGCAGGACCCCATCAAACCAAATGGCAGGCCAGGTGATCCCATGTGGGGTGGGAATGGGAGGAAAAGGAACCTTGTCTCGGCACCTGACCCCACAAATGTGACACTGACTCTGTCCTTGGAGAAAGAGATTTAAGATACTGTTCTCTGGTTTCAAGTAAATCTCTTATCTAGGATCTATTATCTACTTTCCAGCAGTTTTCTGGGAGATTGCAGTAATGAATCTTTCCATCACGTGCAGGGGAGGCTGAGAGCAGCACTGCACCTCTCTGGCATTACACGCTCTAATTGCACGCCAGGTTTTCAAGGATGCAGAGGCATTGTGGAAGAGAGAGGAAGATAAAAGCCAAGATTCCAGAAACAGATGGACAGGGAGCAGATCAGATAAAACATAACAGAGAAAATGCAGTTTGTTTCATGGGCAAAAAGAGAATCTTCAGCTCTTTCCTGCGGGAGTCAGAAGTCACAAACAGAGGCTGCAGCAATTGCAATTAATTGCACTCCAGAAGGATGATGCAGCACCCACGGCCTATTACAGCTTTATTTTGAAGAACAAAATGATTCCCCAGCCACCCACTGGCCCTGTGTTCAGCACTGTTTGGCCAGGAGGGTTATGCACATAGCTCCCTTCTCAAAAGGCTTTTCCACAGGTACATTGGATTGAAGGTTTTGATGGACTAATTACTTGTATTATTTCAAATCAACAGTAACCAAACAGGTAGATTTTTTTTTGTGCAAAAATGATCCAAATTTCAGACAGAACCCAAATAGGCTTGGTTTAGGATCAATGTACAGAACCTGTTTCTAGAATTACTCTAATATTTGTAGAGCATAGCAATATGTATATGAATCATGGTTTTGAAAGACTGCAACTAATTTGTGTCAAACTGTTTAAGAAACAGGGATTTTTGACCACCGGCCTTATTTTCCTCCAAATCCAAATCTCTGCTTTTGCAGAGTGATTTTATTCTTGGCTGTTACTATGTTTACTTTAATATTAACTTATTTTTAGGAGTCTACTTCGTATTTCAGGCATAAGTGTTTTTTAAAGTATTGAAAACCAGCAGTGTTTTCTTGTCAGGAAAAGTGATAAAATGGGAATAGTTAGTATTTGCATATATAGAATCTTCCCTCACAGGATATGGAAGTGCTTTGAAAATACCAAGTTACCCAAGATGAAAAGGTTGTGTGATAGCTACAGATCTGTCACTGACTATAATGCAATGCAATGAAGTAGGTGCACCCAGGAGCCTCAGAACTCCAGGATTTAGACGGGAAAAAAACTTGGAAAAATGGAAAACAGCTTGTCTCATTAAATAAGCCAACTGTTCGTTCTCTGGCCTTTGGTAAGACACTCTGGATGGCACCTGTGGAGCCACACATGAAGAGAGGGACAAGTTCAAGTTGTTGCAAAGTTCCCAGAGTTCCTGTGTAGAGCTTCTAAAGACCATATTGTTATAGGATTGAATTAGAATAACCCCTTTTATTGTTGAGTTTGATGAATTTACGTCTATCTAATTTTCAGAACAGCTTTTACTTGGAAACTATTTTTTAAATGGGTGTGTGGGAGGCTTGCTAGGTCACTGAAAGTGACAGACTAAAGGTGTAATCAATAGTTCATTTCTGGGAAAGAGTGAGCCAAAGGAGGTGATATAGGGCAGGTGAATTGCTCTAATGGGATTCAGAGTCACAGAATAAGAAAATTACTTTTTATTGCATCTGCCCATCATCGTCAGTTCTAACTCTTAGAGTTCATTTATTTACTTTGCAATTATTTCCCAAAGAAATAGGATGCAATTGCCTTACAAAACTCTCAAAAACCTGATTCTTGCTATCGGGGCATTAGGACATGCTGTAAAATATTTAAATTTGTTGGTTATAACTGTCAATGTAGTCTCTGTTAGGAAAAATCAGGTTTAATTAGTACAAAACCATCACCTCACTAGTATTCTCACTGAGTCTCTCTGGGTCTTTCCAGCAAGGATGTGGTGCCATCGAGGAGCTTCCTACCTCCCTTTTAGAAGAACAGGAGGAGAAGTACAACTTCTGAAGTGAAATCTCACACTAATGTCTTTGACCTTTAAAGTTTGAAATTCTGGTGTGACAAGCTTAAACGCCGATAATATTTTTGGTGTTCTTAGCTACTAGTGTGGTTTCAGCAAAATGCCACTTTTTGAACCTCTAAGACTGGGCAGATGAGCATTTCTGGTTTGTGAACTCAGTTATATATATCCCAGCTTGAGATCTGAGAAGGAAATAGCTGCTGGCCTGTTTTTCCTGGCAATGTGAGAACTGTGTGCTCAGTTATCAGTTCTGTTTTGCTGCTGCTCCTGTCAATATCTTGTAAATTATTTTGCAAGTAAAAATTATGTGTGACCATCTTTGTTGGAGGGACTGTATGTTCCATGTGATCCTGGCAATCTGTCAATATTTTGTAGCTCCCAAACTATCAAATCCTATCTTTTAAAGAGCTTTCTTGTTTTTCAGTAATACTCATTTTACAGTTAATTCTATTACTTTTGATAAATTTTTCAGTGTCCTAGTAAGGGGCTTTTTGTTGATCAATGGTCTATCCTTCTTAAGTCATGTAATTTATGACATTTCAAATGTGCAACATTCTGTCCTGGAAAGGAAAGTACCATACAGTTTTAGTGGATGTATATGCTTGTACTTACTGATATAAAGATAACCATACATGGACTAAGAACCTCAAGTTCAATGGATAACTAAATTTTGGAAATGACGCAAGAGCTGGTGAAATTTTCTTAACATTGGCAGCTTCCTAGACCTGCAGCTGAAACTGATACCCTTCCCAGTTAGGCAGCTAATGAGAAAAATATCAGATTCAAAGAGCAGATTCAAAGCAGGCCAGATGGCTGTCCACTTCACACCTCAGCAGATATGTTTGGCAAAAAGGTTTTATTTCTAACTATGAAACCAAAAAATACTGCTGTGTTATATGTTGGAGTAATTCATAGCTTCTGGTGGCCTATGCTCCTGAATTAAAAACGCCAAAAAAACCAGGATTGTTGTTATTTGCAAAAAAGATTGACCTTAGCACAAGTGACATGACTCCTACTGCTTTTCAACTAAGCTTTTGATATCTCTCAAGGCATAAAACAGAATGAGAGCTATTATAAGTTAGGTAAATGAATCCCATCTGCAGCACTTTTCATTATCTGACCAAGAGAAAAATGGGTTTACTTAGGTGTTGTGTTAGGGCTGAAAGCAAATTGCTTGTGGTCCTAGTCTACAACACTCACCAGGTTTTCTGAGCCACAAATCAAACTATGTTTTATATGATTTTTTTTCACTGTTGATTAATTTTTGGCAGCACTACATAGACAAAAAGGAAAGAAAATCATCCTGAAAAAAATTGCTGAAGTTTTGTGGAATTTCAAGCAAATTTATTAAGTGGGAACATTCATTCAACAGTACAGGAGGCTGCTGAGAGGAATTGTGGAATTTCCTTGGAGACACTCGGACTTTCACTGGGAAAGGCTCTGAGCAAACTGCCACAGTTTCAGGGTGGGCCTCCTCCAGATGGCACTGAGTGGGAATATAGGATCACCACAAGTTTCTGCCTTCAATAAAATATCCCTGCCTGTGGCAGGGGTGGATTCAGAATGGATTTTAGGAAGGAATTGCTGGCTGGGAGGGTGGGCAGGCCCTGGCCCAGGGTGGCCAGAGCAGCTGTGGCTGCCCCTGGATCCCTGGCAGTGTCCCAGGCCAGGCTGGACAGGGCTGGGAGCAGCCTGGGATAGTGGAAGGTGTCCCTGCCCATGGCAG
>VZUI01080999.1:0-26980 GCA_013401135.1 Cettia cetti | reverse complement strand
CCCCTTCCCCTTCCCCTTCCCCTTCCCCTTCCCCTTCCCCTTCCCCTTCCCCTTCCCCTTCCCCTTCCCCTTCCCTTTCCTCGGTGCCCACCCACGGCAGACGCCGCTCCCTTGCCCTGCCACGGCACAGGTGGCAATGCCGAGCTTCCCTGACCACCGGCAGCTCCCCTGCCCTGTGCCAGGCAAGAGCAGACCTGTTCCCAGCCCGGCATGGGGCGCTTCTCCCGGATTTTCCCGGGCAGCAGCACGCTCGCTCCCGCCGCGCTGCCTGCGGCGCTGCTCCCTCTCCGCGGGCGCAGCTCCAGCCCTTGTTTTGCGGCGCGCCACGTGGAATTTTATCACCTTCAACAATGAAATCTGTCACCTTCAAGCTGCCTTATTGTGATCTGGGGACTCGTGCCCGGCCGCTGGAACTGGGCTCTGTCTCAGAGCATCGCGTCCCTCCCCAGCGCTTACACCCACGACCAACCTGAGGGAACTTTAGGGACCACAGTTGTGCTGTTTTGTCCCCAGGATCAGATCGTTAATTGATCTTTTTCCTTTCTTTCTCTCCCTCTTCCTCCTCCTGGCTCGTGTGCGTCTCAGTCGCCGTCTCCCGGTGGCTTCACCCCCGCTCCAGCTCGGAGAATAAATCCCAGCAGACCCGCAGCACAGGCAGCGTTCAGGAGGGGATCAGGGATCTGAAAGAAGCATAAATACATGTTTAAAAGGATGGCACTCTTGTGTTGCATCAGGTGTAGAAACACAGGTTTTTGAGTCATTGGCTGCTGGACCTTCCCTGTGAGAAAGTGATTTAATAGTAAAGCCAGGGAGTGGTGCCTCTTCAGCAGACGTGGCTTGGGTGTCACAGCTCTTCAAGTGGGCTCTGTGGGAGCTTTTCTGGGGACAGTTTGGTAATAATTTGGTAATAAACTGACTATTATTAATCTGCTTTATTTACCTGCTAAAATTAGAATGTTTGCTGCATTTCCCTGCTGTCTATTGTAGGTGCATTTTTGTTTTAGGGGGTGAGTAGTTTCCCCTGAAATGCAGTTATGTACATTGGCATACACATTTGTATGGGCTAATTATAAACTCACCATCAGCCCTGCAATATCTGTACAGCAAAAGAGTTGTCACTGCTTGGAAATGCCTGCTTTGGAGCAGAAATCAGACCTTTTTTGTGAAATCATTTGGTCACATCTTTGGGGTTTAGATTTTCAATGAATAATCAATGCCTGTAACAAAAGATTTAAACAACAACAAAAAAAAAGTGTTCATTGAAGTTTCTCCACAGGAAAAAAATCGATCCCACGTATTATTAAATACAAAGAGACTTATGTCTTGAGTTTCATCTTGCCACAGCTTATAATAACCCTTCAGAAGCTTGAAGCAGGGCCTTTTTTTCATTAAACAAAATGTTGGGTTCCCCTGAGCACCTCTGTTTCATTAGAGGCATGTGTTGGAAGGTGCCTGTGCCCAGCAGCTCTGGCCTGGAGGGCTGAGCTCATCCCTGCCCGTTTTCATAAGAAATGGGAATATTTATTTCCAAAGTGGCTGCGTGAGGGGTGTCAGCACATGAAGTGACAGGGAAGCACACTTTCTGGATGGCAGGTTTAAAGATCTGCCTCCTGAGCACCTGGGTAGGGAAGTGGGGCCATGGAGAGGTCACTGGGGACTGAAGGTGCAGAGGGTGATGCTGCAAATCAGCCCCTGGTCCCCCCAGCCTGTGATACTGACCTCAGAGAAGTTCCCCAGCTCTGTGCAGCTGCTGAGCACTTGGATACTTTAGGACATAACAGCATCCTAGGGCTGGGAAAACAAGGATTCCCAGCACCAAGAGCAAGGAGCTGGGGGAAAACCCTGATTGCTCTGTCCCTTTATTGTTGGATTTCCAGAGGTGGGACTCCAAGGCAGCCAGGCAAACTTGGAATAAAGAAATGCTTATTTTCATTCCCCCATGGCTGAGTTCCAGTCTCCAAAATAGGATTACCAGGGTGAGATGCAGCTGAGTTTCACCTCTGCCAACCTTCAGCAGCTTCCACTGCCGCCCTGGGAGAGCTCTGGGCATGCACTTCCATGGGATGTGTCAGGCTGGTATTGCTGCCTCCAGCCTGGCCTGAGCCAGGGTGTCCAACTGACTGCTCCAGCTGCAGAGATTTTGTAACAAACCAGTGCAAACCATTCCTCCAGCACACACAGATTTGTTTTGCAGGGCAAAAATAAGCTGCAATGCAAATATCATACTCTGTTTTGTTTCCCCCTGTGTTCCTTCCCTCTTTGCTTCAGGAAAGCAGGAGGAGGGGAGGCAGGATTGACACTTTCTCCCGCCAAGGGCTTTTCCTGAGATGCCTGCAGGGATCACTCCTGTGTGTTTCTCTTTAGGTGGGAGCTCTTTTGATTTCCTCACTGCTGAAGTCGCACCAAAGTGCCTGGAGAAGGATTTGCTGCTTGCTTGTGAAATCCATTCTCCCTCGAGGATCTGCTCTTTCCAGCTTGATAAACTCTTAATTCTTGCTGTCTAACAACACCGAGGGACTGTGTTTTGTGCCTTGATGAGTGTTTGGTGATTGATGTTCATTTGTGCTTGCAGGAGATCAGTAACCTCATTTCAGTTTTGCCAGAACATGGGGATGGGAGCTCTGTGTCCTTCTCCCTTCTTGGTCAGGTACAAATGAAAGAGAAAGCAAAGAGGCTGCAGCCTGTCCATTCCTGCCCCTCCCTCCTGGCCAGTCCTGGCGCTGTTTGTGCCCCACGTTGCACAGGGGCACGTGGGAAAGGAAGCGCTCGGCTATTTTTGTTATCCTTGTTTTATCTGCTTTTTAGTCTTGGTTCTGCTCACTGTCTGGGGTATTTGGAAGGAGCTGTTGGAACTTGGCATGGGAGTAGATTGCTTAAATATTACCTCACAGAGTCGATGTAAATTTAGAGTAGATAAGACTTGGAACCCAAATACCTTTTTTAACCCTTTACTGTCTTTTCTAAGTTCATTCCCTCTGCTCTTTCTTTCCCTCTCTCAGCAGTTTTGAGAAGAACATGACTCCTGTTTTATCCTGGTTTTTTTATCACTTGTCTGTGATACCCAAACAGTTTCTACATGGCCAGCAGAGACATCTTTCACTCGCCCCTGCATGTGCACACACACAGGTACATCCTCTGGGGAAGGATTTGTCAGCAGAAGAAATCCCAGAGGAAAAATGCCCATAATGATGAATTCACAGAAAATACACAATCCTACACCCAGATAGCCAGATAATACCACCCACCAAACTGTGACACTATTCTCAGAGAGTAAATGTAATTTCCCTTTAAAAATCCATTTTCTTTCCTTAGGAGAAAGGACACTTAGAGCACCTGTACTGAGAGGGAGAAGGTGAAGGAGCCTGTGAGCATTCCCTGCCTCCTCTGATCTTACAGAGATTCTAAACACAGGTCTGCTCGTTTCTTATATATATTTATTTTTCGTCTCTGTTTTTTTGCTTTGAAGTATCTGCCTGTGTTCTCAATGAAGAACAGCTGAGAGATCAGGAAAATGGCTTAAGAATTCAGCAGGCTGTGAGCTATTTGGATTGAAAACAGTGCCTGGGAGAGAGCTCTTCACACTGCCTTGCTAAACAATCTCCTCCTGTCACCATCGGCGGTTGCTGTCCTTTGTTTGTCACCTTCCCTCTGACTCTCCAGAGCCTTCAAGGAAGGAAAAAGAAGGACGAAGAAGGCTCCTTTTTTCTTTGTTAAATTCCCCCAAGCCCTCGTTTAAAAACCCACAGCACAGCCCTTATGGCCCATCTGCCGTTGTATCAGGTTTGCTCCATGGCTTTGTTCACCATTTCCCCATTAAGCAAACCCTGGATCCCTGGGAGTCACAAGCAGGACCCTGAGCTGCAGCTCCCCCTCTGCATCCTGCCAAAGAGGGGCTGCCCACAGGACACTCAGGTGCAGATTCTGGAGTGTCTCTAAAGCCATTATTGTTCAGAAATTCCTGTTGTTGTTGTTGTTCCTGCTGACCTCTGTGGGCTGTATCTTTTCCAAATGTCTCTGACGTTTCTCACAGGGTAATCTGTGAATGTCACAGACAAGAATTCTGCTGACTTCAGGTTGGCTTCTGTTCCCCTTTGGATGGGCTCCTCTCTTTATGGGGGAATGCCTCCAGCCAAAAGGAGAGGAAAAAGCCCCCAGCCCCTGAGCTAAGTGAAAGCAGGCCCAAAGGGAAGTGCGTTGCAGCCGCAGTGCCTCTCTCTGGCTGGCTTCTGTTCCGTGCTTGGGGATGTGCCAGACTCCAGTGCCTCCGTGCTTTTGATTCCTGTTTATCCCCGGCAACATGATTGTCTGTAATTATGTATAATCTCCTCCTTGTTTACTCTTCTTCCTCCAGGTCTGAACGCGAGCTCGATGGCAACTCTGCTCTGTCTGCCAGGGCTCCAGCTCCAACTGCTCCTCTCCATCCTCCACCTTCTTTTTCCAAAGTAACAAAGCCACTGGATTTCCTCCCACCCCTTCCCTGTGCCTCCCCTCCCCCTCGCTGGCACCGGGGGTTATTTATACAGAATGTGGAAACAATTTACAGGAAAGTGAACAATGTAAGTGGGAGCGAGGGAAGGGAGGCAAGTTTGTTGTGCACGCTGAGAGCCCCAGCAGTGAAACCCTGCTTTTTGGGGAGCACAGGGAGCAAACTGTTTTCCTTTCTTCCTTCTCCCCTCTCTCACCATCTCCCTGAGCTCTTTCCATCCTGCTGGAGTCGAGGCCAAACCAGAGCAACCAGATCTGAGTGGGTTTTGGAGGACGTTCAGGTCGGATCCCGCCCTGCAGTGCAGCTCCATGAGGCGGTATCTGTGTACTTAATCCCTCAGAGGTTCTGCTCTGGGATCACTCCTGCTCCTGGATTAGCATTAATGAAGAGCATGTGTGCTCCAGAAGTCCTGCTGCAGGCCCCAGAGCTGCAGCACTGCCTGCTGTTAGACACAGCTTCTCCCAGGAACAGTTCGGCTCAAAGAGGACATGGCTGGGAGTGAACGAGGCAGGAACTTTTTGCAAAGTCTGATTTCAGTCTTTCTGCCCTCAGCTGCTGAGCATCCCATCACCTTGCTGGCTCCACTGGGAGCGTGTCTGTGAATCCAGGATTCCCCTGAGTGCTCTGGGCTGGGGAAGCTGAACCAGCATTCACTCAGTGCCTCTGAGCAGTTCTGGGCTCTTCAGACCTTGCTCTGCATGGTGAAGTCCTCAAAGAGAGATAATCCAAACACACACATCCTTTGGGGAGGGCCATAGGCCTTGCTGAGGGAAGGGAATGTTGTCCTGGGTTCCAGGTCAGAGCAGAGCAGCTGCCCTGGCCACAGTGGGGGCCTCCTGGGAGCCTCCTTTCCCAACAGCCTCCAGCCTTGGGATGGGATCTGTGCGTTGTGCTGAGCTGGTAGGGCAGGGCCAGGAAGCTGCCAAGCGGGACAGTGTGTTCCTCCCTAAACCAGGCACTTTCCTGGCTGAGAACTGGTGCAGCTGATCCACTGTGATCCAGTGGCACAGAGGGACAGTCAGAAGGAACCTCTGGTGGGTTTTCCTTCCTGAGAATCCATCCTCTCCACTTTCCAGTTCTTCCTGCTCCTCAGTCATTGTCCACACACACATTGTGAACTTCCCGTGGATGTTTGTTCTGTAACCTGCCATGTGTGCTCTCCCACATGGAATGGCAGGTGTGTCTGGACACCTGGCCTCCCAAAGCTCAGGGCACAGCAGAGCCCATTCCAAGTGCTGTTCCCTTGAGCCAGTTCTTGGCTGAGTTCACAACTCCAGGAGTAAAGCCCAGGAAGGGCTGGAACAAAGACACTTTGGCCACTGATGTTTTCTGGTCAGGGCAGTTCAGCTCGTCGGGTTCTCCTGATTCTCACTGACTCTGAGAAGGGTCCAGGAGAACAATTTCTGTTTTCCCTCCCAGTCCAGGCACTGACATGGACTGGGAGGCTGCAGCTGGGAGCAGACAGAACCCGGAGCCAGCAGTGGAGCTGGGGGGTCACCAGTTCCCACTGCAGGCACGCCGTGTCCAGGAGCACAGTGAGCCACAGCCTGGCTGCTTCCCATCCTGCTCCTGGCAGGAGCCTGCTGGTGTCTGAGCACCTGCCCAGGCTTGTTCCACACTCTGCTTCCCTGCTGGCAAAGGGAAGGGTAGGAGAGAGCTTGAATCTATTGGCCTCTGGAGAGAGAGCCCCTTGGGCAGGCTTGGGCAGGAGGGCAGCAGCTCTGCTGCTCAGAGGGGTCTCTGGGCACCCCTCCGAAGGCCTCAGGGCAGACACAGACATTTCCAGTCTCACTCTGACTCCCAGGGGTCTCCTCTTACTCCTGGAGAGATGCAGCCTTGAGTTACACTGCATGGAGAGCTTGCAGCTCACTTTGGACAGGTTTGGGCAGAGTGGAGGCTTGAAGCTCCTATAGAGACTAAACTGCAGAGACCAGAGGGACCAGGGTAATTTCAGGGAAACAGCCATTGGAACACTTGTGCTTTTCCCTTCTGGTTCTAAATGTTCAAATTCTCACAAAAATAAGAGACAAACTCTCCTTGGAATGACTGTGCTGCTGAAAACATTTGGAATTTCCTCTTTCATCTGGTTCTTTCTTTTCCTTTTAATTATTTTGAGGGCTCTTTAGATGAGAACAGATTTGTATTCCTCTCTCCCTGCTGCTCACTTCCCACCTGAAATCCTCGGCTGCTCTTTGCAGTTCCCAACACAATGGTGAGTGAAATCCTGAACAGAGCATTCAAACTTGAGGTGAGGAAAAGCAACAGCAGCAGATGGGCTTGTAAACAGCAGAGACCTGGCTCGGGCACAGAGGCCCTGGCGGAGCAGGAAGGAGCAGGAGGGTTGGTAAACATGGAGCAATTTCCATTTTCTGGGCTGAAATGTGGGGATCTGGGGAAGGGAGGGCAGTGTAGGAACAGCAGCTCTCCCATTCTGGCACAGTCAGCTCTTCCCAGCAGAAGCTGTTCCTGTCAGAACTTGCAGCAAATGGGAGAAGATGGGAAAGTGGGGGATGTTTTCCAGCATCAGGGAATTTGTGGGTGATGAAAACAAGATTTTCAGCAGTCCTTTTGCACTAGTCTTAGTTTATAAAAAGGTATCTTGCTGTTTTCCTGCCATTCTTCCCTTCCCTTGAATTCCCTCTGAAACTCAGCAGAGTTGGGAGTAACTTCACTGATACAAAATTCCCAAAATTACCTGAAAGTTTGCAGCTGGACAGAAGAAGAAACCCAGAGCAGAGTCCCCACAGGGGAAGGAAAAAGCAGAATAAGGAGGTTCAGTTCCGTAGTTTATTGAGCCCAGAGGGATTTCTACAAACCACATGGCATCAGGTGTCAAAGAAATGAGGGATGAAAACCAACGTGGAATAAGGAGCAGCCCAAAACTCCCACAGCCCAGCGAGGCTCCAGAAATGCTGGAGAAGCTTCAACAGCCCCTTAAGGTGAATGTGCTGGCCAAGAGCAGCCCCTCCACCTTGTTCTGTCAGGAGAAACCCCTGAGTCATATCATGGGTGTTCTTTCCTGGGACAGGGAGATTCTGCACGTCCTGTGGAGTCCAGGAGTCACAGAAAACAGAGACTGATGAAAGATGGTTCCAGGCTGGGATTTTAGAGAGGTTTGTGCTTGATCTAGGATTGAAGGGCTGTTGTTTCTGTTTTTCTTGGGGATGGGGAGGGGAGAGGTTACTGAGTCCCTGAGCTTTAATGTAAAATGATTAGAATCTGGAACAGATTCCAAACCAGGCATTTAGGGACTCCTAAATGTACAAAGCAGCTTGGATATCTATCACCAGAGTTCATCCAGTCCTGGAAAAAGCCTCTGAAATGGGCAGTGCTTTAACAAAGTACAGATGTCTGGGGACTCAAAATACAAGGAAAAATTATGAGGAGGAAGAGATAACACTTTCTCCATTTCTTACAGAGGGAGAAAGTGCCAGAAAGTTATTAATTTTATTCCCAGGACTATGGTAGTTGGACAAGGATCCAAGGTTAAGGTGATCCCCATGACCTGACACTTGGAGAACAAGTGGGCTCCCTGCATCCTGACACGAGGAGTTCTAGGGAGATCTGTAATCCCAGTAATAACCTCAGAGGTTAATTGGCACCTGGAAATGAGTTTATGTGGTAGGTGGGCTAGAGGGGGGTTAATTACATTTTTAGATCAGTGTTGCTTCAAGCATTAATTTTGCCTGGGAAAGGAGGGTGTAACATCAGGAGGGACACTTCCTCACTGCTTAGACTGGGAGACAACCAGGGGGACTGGAGAGAGCCCGTGGACTGTTGGGGAGGATGGGAATGAGCTCTGAGTAAAAGCATCTCTTTCTTGTTTTGGGCCAAAATTCCCTGGGCTTTGTGTAAGGCCGAGTTCCCTGAGAATGGCATTCAGCAATTTTTGGACAGTCAGGCTGTCAGAAGGAATCCCTCTGAAATACATGTTGGATTTCTTTTTTTGGGCCTTATTTCTTTTTTCTGCTTTGTGTCATATTCTCCTCGCAGCTTTCCAGAGCAGAGTTACTCTTCCACTTGTTCCCTTTTGCCTCCTGCTGAGTCAATTCCTTTCTTTTCCAACATTATTTGTACTGTAGTCACTCCCAGAATCTGGGAAATCATCCTCAGAAGTCTCCCCATCTCCTGAGCTTACTGCCAACTCTCCCACTAAAGCTTTGAATTCTTTGTTATAAAGAAGAATAAAAGGCCAGCAAAGTGCATCTCGACACCCATGCAGGTGCCATTACCCTGTAATTCTTTAAAAACTCCATGTGCATTTATAGTCACTGGGAAGTGCTGGAGTGGGAAGCCTCTGGGCTAAATTGGTGTTAGCACATGAAAAAGAACCAGTGCTGCATGGGGCAGGGGCTCTGGGCAATCATCCCCTGCCTGTGCCCGTGCTGGCAGTGCCCAGCCCCAGCTGTGCCCCTTTGGATGAGGAGCTCCTTGGGACACAGCCTGGCCCCCACCTCAGAGCCTGAGGGGAGCAGGGAACACAAACAGGGGTGAGAGGAATGCCCAGACAGCAGGGCAGGGGTCCCAGACACGCTGCCCTGCCAGCACGGCTGGAGCCCTGCTGGGGTGAACCCCCGGGTGCTGCAAACTGCCTCTGTTCCCAGCCTTGGCTTCTCTCTGCAAAGTGCTCACCACTTCCTAACACAGCAGAGAGGTGAGCTGGCAGCTGCCCCGTTCCACTGGGACATGGGGGGAAATCACTAAACTCACTTGGCAAACTCAAGCAGAGCCTGATTGGATCCTCCATCCTGCCTGGAGCTGTGCCACCTCCCTGCAGGTGAAAAGCTCCTTGCAATTCCGAGCCATCCCACCCCACCCCACCCCACCCCACCCCGCTCTGCCCATGCTTCCAGCCTGCCCCAATTTGCTGGCAGAGAAACCCATTTTCTCCCATCCTCCCTTGTCTGAGGAGCTGCAGACACATCCTTTGGTTCTCCCTCTTCTCCACAGGCTTTTCCAGAGCCCTTTCCTCCCGTTGTTTGTTCGTTCCCTGCACTCCATCCCATCTTTTGCCTCCCTCCCTGGTTTGATACAGCATCTCGCTGGTCCTGCCTCACACTCTGAGCAGGGGTATTAGATGGATTCCCCATAGAGTATAAATTGAATGGAGAGAAGTGGCTGGTTTCCCAGCAATAATTTATCTGATTAAAAATATATTCCCCCTCCTCTGCTGATCCTATGCCCCCTCCAAAAAGCACCACTGGCACCAGGGCTGGTGTTTGAACTGTGTTATTCAAATTGCTGGAAGGGGGATTTAGATGGGAAAATAACTGGCAAAGGATGGTTCTCGGGGGATTTTCCCCAGGGTGTCGGCGCTGAAATTTGGAACCTGGGTGGTTGTGTGGAGAAGGCAGAGAGTAAATAATTCTGAGCCAGGTACCTGGGTGATTTGTACCTTTGCCCCCATGCAGCACACGCCCTGCCCGGCTGCACACGCGGTGCTCTCACGTGTTTGCCCACCACACACATTGCACCGAGGAGCCCAGCTCCTGTTGCTCCTGCTGTTCCCTCTCTCCTCTCTTTTTTTCTCTTACCTCGGGGCTGATTCCAAATAAACGAAGGAATCTGCCTCACAAAATGCATGTCACCTTGTTTGTTACTTGCACGGGCTTCGTTCCTACCAAACCATTTTCTTCTCCAACATTCCTGTTGTAATTGTGGGATGGCAAAGTCACCCCAAGGCCCGTCTGGGCGGGGGCCCGGGCGGTGGGTTCGGCTGGTGCCTGTTCCTGTCGGGGTGACAGGCAGGTATTTGCAGGCATTTACATCCCGGGGTGCTGCCAGAACGCCGGGATTTCCCTCAGGGGCAGCACTGCTACTGGCACCCGAGCGTCTGCAAACCATTCCGGGGGCCTGGCGTGGTCCCAGCCCCCCGGGCTGCTGGATATTCCTCTGCTCTCAGCTGCTTTCTGGCCACGGGGTGAAACGGGAACGGGCCCGGCTGGAGCCTCTCAGCCCCGGAGCACCCTCAAGCCGGTGGCCAGGGCTCAGGTTTCCTGCGCTTTGACAGAAGGGTTGCTCAGATGAAACCTCTCTCCGCTCCTTCTGGAGGATTTACACTGCCACAAGTCCTCATTTTTTCCAGATGTTTTACCTAATAAATCAAGGAGTCTCATCAGAGGATTGGGATCCAAAAGCTGTTACCATGACTTCAAAGGCACAGGCTGGAGTGGAAAGAAGCGGTGCAGACATTTTATACCACTCTGTATGCACTGATCATGAAAATATACTTTGCTCCCAGGATTTTTTTACTGTGGATACCAGAACTCCACCCATGATTAAATAAAATGGTGCTGTGCTCCTTCAGCCAACCTTTGCTGAAAAGAATGGAGCTGCAGGAGCCTGGGGCTGTAGGGCTGGCAGGAACCAGGATGGGGCTGGTCCTGCGAGGGGCTGAGCTCTGCCCGCCCCCAAAATCCAGGAGTGTTAATTCAGGGCTGAACTCGCTCCATCTATTCAGATCAATATTCAACTGCATATTTTCTCCCAGTGCTGGTTTAAGCAATTCCCACATAAAGGAATCAGATGTTCATCTTCTTCAGATGTTGGGAGAGAAAAAGATAAAAAGAGTTACATGGCTGTAAAATGTGATTGGGACTATTCAGACCAGTTTGTTCCTTGATCAAGAATGTAACAATTTTTTTTTTTAAATGTAATGAAGGCTTTCTTTTTACAGTGTCTACATGGTGTCATTTTCTTTCACTGTTCCATTTCTAAAGATAACTGTGTTTGGAGAAGCTGTTACGTGTTTCTATCACTCCATAGCACAGGGTGCTGCAGGAGAACAGAATGAAGAAAAGCAGCTGAAGAAAGGAAAGCTGATCCTGTGGTGGGGGAGTAGCAGGCCCACAGCGTTGGATTTAGGTTCCCCACTGTCCCAGAGCACTGGCCTGGTATCAGAGATGCCTGAGCTCCTCACCCTCTGTCTTGGCTTCCCTTGGATCCAGCTTGAGTTGGAAGGGGCCTTAAAGCTCATCCATTTCCACCTTCTGCCATTGGCAGGGTCTCCTTCCACCATCCCAGGGTGGTCCAAGTCCCATCTAACCAGGCCTTGGGCACTGCCAGGGATGGGCAGGCACAGCTTTGTCTCCCCTCCCCACTCAGTGCTGCAGGGCTGAGGGGATGGTGCCAGGCAGGAACAGGCTGCTGGGGGCAGGAGGCACAGGGCTGTGGGGAGCCCCTTCAGCACAGACTGAGGTGCCCAGGTCGAGTGTTCAGTTTCAGGAGAGTTTTTGGGCTTCCTCCTTCACAGGGCTGCCCTGAAGCAGAGCCATGGGGAGGGGAGGCTCTCACAACATCCTGGGGGTACCTGCAGCAGGTGATGTGAGCAGAGACTTGAGGCTTGTGCTGCCTCAGGATTCTGGGATGTAAATAAGTTGTCAACAACAGTGGGAACTGTAGCACTTGGAGTTCTGGGAAAATCCTGTGCCCCCCCCAGTAGGCACTGTAGTTATGTAAAGCATACTTGGGACATGAACTCACTCCAGAAGATTGTATTTTGTGTTTTATGTCTCCCAGGCACAGGGGAGCAAGAGGGCCTTTGGTTCTGCAAGATGTTTAACCAGATCTGAAAACCTCACCATGGCTGCACGAGGGTGGAAGTTTAGGAAGAGGGGATGTCCCACTGCAGCCAGGTGGAAGGGAGCACCAAGTATAGACCTTCTGTCTTCTAATGGTATGTTCAGACTGAAAAATAGCCTCATCTAAATATTAATATTCAAATAACAGTCACCACAAATCCATTTGTTCCTGCCACAGACTTCAGAAACATTGCTGCTTGTCTTCCCTCCCCCACGAGGCTGAATCCCAGCACCCCAGATTGTCGTGACTGCCTGGGATTGGTGACATCTCCACTGAAACGTGTTGGAGCATCAAAACAGAGTGGGAGAAGCACAGCCTGGCTCTGGGAGACAAAAATAGGTACTATCACTTGTGAGCTGAAGCCTCCTTCTCCCTCCCCAGCCAGCCCTGCCTCTCTGGCACGTGCAGCACATAATCGTGATGTTCCATCAGACCAAGGGAAAACCACACTCCTAAAGCAAGCAGGGCATTAAGTGGTGGCCATGCTTGGGAGGCAGAGAGTGTAAGGATACTCCTAAATTAGGGAACATCATGGATCAGTGGTGATGGTTTGCAGATTTTCTGCAGGGAATGGGTGTAGAAAGGAGCACGGCTTATGTCCTGCAGTGCTATGTGGAAAAGCATCAGAGGTACACCATGAAATGGGGAGCGTGAGTTCCCCTCACTGGACAGTTGCTCAAATCCTTGTAATTGAATGAGTGAGTGATGAATGTAGCACATTGGATTTCTCTCTGGATCCTTTCTCTCCTTTATTCTGTGACTGTGAATCTCAGTCATGCTTTCATCTGGGTTTTTTTAATCTGGCCACTGGAGTATTTGTCCGCTTCTGCCAAAACCCCAAAAGCTCAGTGTCATTTAAAAAAAGACATCATTTGGGAAGGCTGAAGTTTGATTCACAAAGATAATACTCTTTGAAGGTGTCTGCTCCTTTGGCAGTGACTGATTCAAAGGAGTTCCATTTCAGGATGTCTGTTCTGCTGCTCCCAAGGCCGCACAGAGCAGGAGGGATTGTACGAGGCCCTATAAATCAGGGGCTGTTCCAGGGATGTCAAACACAACTGCACCACGGGGTGCTAATGGTGAGCAGCTGAGGAGTCAGAGCAAGTCAGAACCAAGGAATAAAAGGCACAAAGCTCCTGTGTCTGGTTCTTGCTGCTCCCCAGCAGTGCCGTGTCTGCACTCTCCTGTCCTGTCCTGGGAAAGCACAGGCTGCTCCTCTGATCTGTATCACATTTTCAAAGTGCTCCAGTAACTGGATGAGTAGGTTTGGTGGGAACATCTTTGCTTCTCACTTCTCCCATCAGGAAAGATCTAAATGAAGCTATGTGACACATCTCCAGCCCAGGCTGCTTTCCCACAGGATTTGTGCTCACCTGAGGCAGTGGTGACCAGGCCACTGGACACACAGCAAGGGCCCCTGTTGGACTAAACTTCCACTGGAGTGGAGGAAGAAAACTCCCAATCTTTGTGCATGCAAACGGGAGTTGCCTTCTTTTCCAGCAGCAGTAAAATCCTAAAGCTCTGACTCCAGTGAGTTCCTGAGTGCTGGAGTAAGATGTGATTTGGGATCTTGGTGTGCAGCTTTTGGAGAAGGGGCCAATGCTTGTGCTTTCCCCCTTCCTCAATCCCATGAGCACTCCAGGTTTCCAGAGGTTCCAGCTGGCTCTTCCCACCCCCTGCTCATCACTCAGACTCAAGGCTGCCTGATGGACCCTGAGGTTTGTGGGCACAGAGGACAGGGGGATGTCACAGGGAGCAGTTTTCTCTTCCACAGTGACTGTGTGATCCTCACAGCTTCCCAAATGCCTGTTATCCCAGGAGAGAAGCTGAGCTCAAACCAAAATGAAGCAGTTAGAGCTTTAAAACAGGCCACGAGTCCTCTTGTACAGAAGGAATTGAGGCTGGTGGAAGGTTCCAGGGAATGGCTGTAGGTTGTGAGCCAGGATTGTGGATGACCACGAGTCCGTTGGACAGGCTGTGCCTCTGCATGTCCCTGTGAGCACATTCCACCGTGGTTTCTGCACTAGTTTGTGTTATTTCTCAATATTCCCACTAATATTTCATGTATTTATCTGTGTGTAATTTCAGCAGTGAAAGTGCTGACTCTGATGTCCTTCTGGGACATTGGCTTGGGACAACCCAACGGTTTTGTGTGGGCTTGCAAAAACTCTTCTGCCCACTGGTCTCCAATCCCAAGAACGTTCCTGTTGCACAGCACTGGTAGAAAGATTACATTAGTGTAGAGGAATAACCCAACAATTACAAATAATATTTATTTTCCAGGACTGCTGGGTCACTAAAATGATGGGACAGGAAAGACTGAGGTGCAGCTGGATAACTCCAGATCCTTGCCAGTGGGGTTTGTGTCTCCCTTCCAAATCAGGCCAAGCAAAACCTGCTCCTCCTCCTCAGTCACGGGGGTGTGTGAGGAAGTGGGAGCTGGGAGAAAGGGGGATGTTGGCTGGATCTCACGTTGTCCTCTGGAAGGTTTTAATGATCTTTAGCTTCCACATAGGAAAGCTCCTTCTGGAGCCAGGAGAGCTCCTTATTTGAGGAGCAAAGTCAAAGTCAGCTGCAGCCCTTGAGCCTGAGATGCACCTTTCTCAAATATCTCACATCTCTCTGGACTCCAGGGTCAGATGGGAGATTGGGCAGGAATTGTTCCCTGTGAGGGTGGGCAGGCCCTGGTACAGGTGCCCAGAGCAGCTGTGGCTGCCCCTGGATCCCTGGCAGTGCCCAAGGCCAGGCTGGATGCTGGGGCTGGGAGCAGCCTGGGACAGTGGAAGGTGTCCCTGCTCATGGCAGGGGTTGGAATGGGATGAACTTTAATGTCCCTTCCAACCCAACCCATTCTGGGATTCTATGAATGCTCCCAGTGCCTCAGGCTGACCCAGTTACTTGATGTCCTCCTTCACCTTAGTTAAAAAATAGAGATTTTTTTGTGCCATATCTTCCACCCTGGGTCTTGAAGAGGGTTCACTAGTTTAGCAGTGACACTGGGAAACACCATGGAAGTATTGCTGCTCTCCCCTGGAAAAACAAGGGACATCTAAAGCTGCATCCAAGCAGAGTCTGAAGTGAAATGTACACAAAATTTAGGCACCTTCGTCCAAAATCATGATCCTGGAAAACCTGCTCTTGGCTTTCCCTGCTGCAGGAGCTGCCTGGACAAGGCAGACTCTTGACCCTCAGCGTGTGACTTCTTCCTCTGCCATCTCAAGGCACTTGAGGGGGTGTCTTCCCAGACAGACCTTTCCTGCTGGCAAGACTGACTGGTATTTCTCCCTAAAATACTTGGATGAAAATGGCCTCAGTCTGGTGGTGGAGGGCAGCAGCTGCTTCTGCTGGGCTGGCCATGTGTCCCCACAGTTGGAGCAGTCCAGTCCCCAAAGCAAGCTCATGTCTCTTGGAAAGAGACATCTTGTTCTTGAAAAGGCCAAATGGCCCCGAGCACGCTGTCCAGGAAGCATCCCATGTTCAAGGCCAGCCTTGGAACTCCTCCTCAAGCTCCTTTGAGGGCCCTTGTGCTGCACCTCTTGGGAACAAGGAGGATTTTCATGACTTTTCAACATCTCCTGCCCAGGGGTTCGTGTGTTAACTCCGAGTGACATCCATCACCTCGTTGCAATTTGAGGCACCAGAGGGTCCCAAACCACCCTGCAACCAGGGCAGGTGGCACAAATGGAGCTGAGCAATTTGGAGTAAAACACTCTCAGTTATTGGGGAGTTCACATCCTGGCAGCCAGAGCAATAAGGACAGCAAGGTATCACTTCAGGGTGCTCAAAGCAGGAAGGGGAGAGCAAAGCTACGCCCAGCTAAGTCTGTAAGTCAAGACTAAACTATCTCTAATTGCAGCCAGGTGAAACACTTGAGTAGACAGTCTGCAAGTGCTTTACAAAAAAGTGGAAAGCAAAAGCTTTTTGTACAGGCATTAATCTTGATGCCTCACTGGGGTCAGCTGGGAGTGCAAGGAGAGAATTCAGCACAGTCAGCACCGGGCTCTAAAGATCTATGTCCAGCTTTGCATTTCATTCTGTTTATCTGGGCTATTAATTAGCTCCTTTCAGTTTCTCTGGGAAGATCTGTGTGTTAGGGCTCCTGAACACTCATAAAGATCCGTCATTGATTGCTTGGGCAGCTAAATTGGGTCGACACTTCACTACTCAGAGGTGTCTTAACTTTGCATCCTTTTCTGCTGGGGCAGGAATACTGGGGGTGATTTCAATCTTCTTGGAACCTGCTTGTACACATTGCTTTCCTAATTTCATGCCTAGGTATGGCATTTCCATTACAAAGCAGTTGTGTTTTTGAGCTCTGCTGGTCTGGGTCTTTCAGTGGCTGATCAGAGCTTCTGGTCATGTGCTTGTGCTCTTTTCCCTCAGAACAAAACATCCTCTACACAGATCCTGGGCTATCAAAGCCCCCGAAACAGTTCAAGTGCCAAACACAACCCCAACAGCAGCCTGAGAAATGATGTGTCCCAGTGGGGCTGTTGAATATGCACAAACGTATGGTCTGTTTTCCAACGTGCCTGTCAGAGCCCTGCTGCTGCCTCCAGCAGGGAAAAATATTTGCCATAGGCCATTTCCCCCCAAACTTTACTGCTTGCAGGAAATAGAAAGTGTTCTTTTCCAAGATATTTATTTGTGTTTGACTGTAATCACAAAGGGTCGCGTTTTTCCCCTTTCTCTGGTGACCCAGCAGGGTGCACTGCTGTCAGTTCTGTCATTATCCCTCACAGAGCTGTGAACATTTTCACCCTTTCCTCTGGTGTCAGCTGGACTCCAGGTAGAAATTCCATATAGGAGATGAGCTTTAAGGTTCAGATTTACTGAGCACCCTATGCAGGTTTCCCTGTCTTTTAAAATCCCCATTCTCTTGTTCAGGTTCTGATGTGAAAAAGGCTTTCCAACACAACAGTAAATGCTGCTAATTTTTCACACCTTTCTCTTTTTCTGTCTGTGTTTCCCCATACATGGAACAAGGGATCCCTTTGGTCAGAGGGAAAATCCCCACAGCAGGAGCTGACATAGAGCAGTGTCACTGCTCAGTCCCCAGAGTCTGCATGTAGCTTTTTGTTGGGGTTAATTAAGTTCCTGGAAGCTCATGAGTTGGTGCACAACTTGAATATCTGCTTCTCTTTGTGGTTTGGACCCTCCTGCTGCAGTGTCACCCACCCAACCTGGGTCCAGGAACTCCAAACAGGGATTTTGCCACGTTCCAGGCTGTGTTGGCATTCTCACATTCTTATCACAGAATCCTAGGAGTGGTTAGGTTTAGAAGGGACCTTAAGGACCACCTTGTTCCACCTCCTGCCACGTGCAGGAACAACTTCCACAAGCCATCCAACCTGGCCTTGGACACTTCCAGGGATGGGGCAGCCACAGCTGCTCTGAGCAATCTGTGCCAGGGCCTCAGGACCAAACACAGCAAAGAATTTCTTCCCAATATCCCATCTAAACCTACCCTTCTTCTGGTGTCAGTTTTAGGTGAAGTGCAAGACATCTTACCTTGGTCACTTCTAACAGGACAGGCATCATTCACTTGCCTTGACTGAGAATTAGTGAAAGCTTTCATGTGTCAAAGCCACCTGTAGCCAGGAACAAGACCAAGTTCTTCCTCTTCCTGGTGTGGAAACTGCTCACAGTGAGGTTCCTGTCCTCGTGTCTGAGTTCCCACTGCTCCCTTCCCACCTGTGCACAGCAGGTGCTTCTTCAGGAGCCTTCTGGAGGCACCACACCCCAGGCACTGCTGCATTTGCCTGAAATTGGATGCAGAATTAAAAAAAAAAAAAAAAAAAAAAAAAAAAAAAAAAAAAAAAAAAGAAAGAAAAAAAAAGAGAACAGGAGTGGTTTTGAGTTTTTTCTTCCTGCTGTCTTTCACTGGTACTTTTTTACAGTTTTCTTTTTAAACTGAGCGTAATTCAGGAACTCTTCTTTAGAAAAAAAGCACACGTTAAGAGCAGTAATAGCAGTAAACATGAAAACAAATGTCAGTTCTACTATTTCTTGTGGTCCCCTGTGCTGCCTTCTCCAAAGGCAGTGGCTCCCAGAATGTCCTGGCAGCCTCAGCAGTGGTGGATACCACGATGACACCCCAGAAGGAGCAGCTGAGTGCTCCTGATTGCTGGAGGTCAGCAGGAAAATGCTGGACTCCCATCTAAAAACAGACCCAACAGATCATGGACTGAGCAGCAGCATGAGAGAGGGGTCAGAGGCAGATTGCAGCCCTTGGGGACTGGGAAAACAGGAGATTTGTGAGAAAGCTTTTCTCCCTCTGTCAAATCTCTTGTTACTTGCCTCAGAGGGCTCACAGCTGAAAAATACCATTGCTTTGCTTCATGGAATCTAAATGTCCACATGATACAGACATAAACCTCAATTTCTCCTCAGCCCTCACCAAAGGTTTTTGGTCACGGAAGGAGAGCCTTTTTGAGAAATTGATTTTTGTTGAATACCTGCACTTGTGTGCTTTCAGAAACAAAGGACACTTTTGATAACAACTTCTGATAGCTTGAACATTTTTCTCTACCAGTTCCCCACTTTTAGCAATATAAGTTTGTTCCAAGCATCTGAATTCTCTCCAGTTTTTGGCAGTGATGCTTTTTAGCTGAATTCCTCTGGGAGTGTGAAGGCATCTTGCTTGTGCACAAAATGTCCATTGCCTGTACAACATAAGAGCATCTTCCTCCCAGATTCCCTTGCCAGCCATGCCTCCCTTCCACTATGGCAGGAGCAGGAAATGCATTTCAGCTTTTGGTCCTTCTAAGAGCATCCCTTAAGAAATGTGTCTTAGTGCAGAGGGAAGCAGGTGGAGCAACAGCCTGGGGAACATTTACAGTGGGGTGGTTTCTGGGCACAAGGAACCTCGATCAGCACCTCCACCTCCTCTTGGGGTGGTGATGTTCCAACCCCACCAATCCCTGTTGGAGGCAACTCCCCACCTTTGGTTCCTGCTGCTCCCTCTGCCCCGTTCAGTGCCTCACTTGGACACAGAGTCACCCTCTGACCTCTCTGAGGCAGATTTTGGATTTCCCAGGATCAATAACTTCCGATGCCTTGCAGCAGCACCGGGCAGTCGATGAGTCCCGTCAGGTTCTGTTAGGAGGAGCACTGTAAGGATGACATTTCTTAGGGAACTGCTATCCAGGCATATTTATTGTTTCAAGTCACCTGACTTGGGGCTCAGCCAGGGGCTGCAGCCTGTAGCACTCATGTAATTTGATTTTAAAGCTGCTACTCAGGTGCTGAGGGCGTAACAGCAGTGACAGAAGCCCTGTGTGACAGCAGAGGCAGCAATCCTGACATGCCAAGTGCCCAGAGCTGTCAGGGAGAGCCGAGGGCTCACAGCCCCATCACCCATGTTCCACATCCCATCGGAGCCCCTGGTTTGCTCCCCTGGCTTTGATCACCCGGGATGAGCATGGAAAGGTGGGAGAATGGTGGAGTTTTTGCAGAAGCGCTGCCCTGAGGGGATGTTTAAACAACAACGACAACAAAAAAAAGTGAAATGAATGTCTGTGAGAAGTGCCAGATTGGAGCTTGAGGAGTCAGACTCTTCACCTGCCTGAAGGCTGCCCACATTTTCCCTGCCAGAGTTCTCAGTGCAGCACCATTCCTTGGCACAAAGTGTGTTCTTTGCTTTTTAAACTCTCTTTGTGCCCCTGTAGTGCTCAGTCCTGCAGCTGAGAAAGAGTCAGATTGTGCTGATGGGGTTAGAGGTAGCACTGGTTACACTAGGAAAGAATGTTGGCTAATTTACTCTGGTTTTAGAGGTGGTTAAGAATTGCAAGAGGTTAGAATGATTTAAAAATAAAATGTATGCAGAACGAGTCAAGGCATAACTCTGCTTTTAAAGCAGGAACTGCTGGGAACAGAAGCTTGTTTCTCTCCTTGGCACACCAGGGCTGTACCCCTGCTGTTGCTCCATGCTCTCCTCTGAAAGCTACCTCACTAAGGACTTGTCCAGGCTTTTGCAGTGTTCCCAGGTGCTGCAGCACAACCTCTCCTGGCAGGAAGGTGATTTGGGATGCACCATGATCACAGTGCAAGGATCCTGTGGCAAAAGAAATCCCCCAGGGCTCCAGGAATCCTTCTGTGGCATGCTGTGAGCTTGGGGAATGGAAGCCCTTCATAAACCAGGTCTTGTTTAGGAAAGTTTAATTATACAACTGTTTGAACTTGTCCCTTTGTCAGACAACATGGTAAAAATGAAGAGGTTCAATATTTCCTCCATGAAAAATCCATTATATTTATAGGAAATTCCTTCATAGCATTTGAAAGGGTGATGAGGTTTTGCCTGAGCATGCCAGTTGGAGGAAGCAAAGCCAAAACGATGACTTTAAAGGGCTGTCTGAGAGTGCAAGAAGATTATTACAGAAAACAGGACTCTGTCCCTGTCCCAATCTATTGCCCAGTGTCTTTATTCCTTCCTGTTTCTGTGGCTTATTGTCCCTGTCTTCACTGCATCATAGCAGTGACTGGTTTTGAATTGTTGAATTAGAGGACTGAGGTAACTTTGTTCATATTTACTCTTCCATCACAAGGCACTAATAATAACACTCTGTGCCTCCAGTTCCTGCCATTTAAAGCTACTGTGTCCAAGCAATGACTCCTGGAATCACTGTTTCTGTATGTTCAGTTTTAAACACCTAAAATCACAGTCTGAGATACAGACCAAAAGCAAGGACACTTGTGGGAGTTGTGGGTGTTGACACAACTGTCAAGTCTATTTGGCCTCAAGTTTTATGTGTGGACCTGCTGATCTAACTCTGGCCGATCTGTTTGTATCTCTCACAGGTAATGTGGCCTTTTCTTTCCATTGCCAGGAGTCCCCCAACACATCTGACTGCAGCCATATGGCCCAACACCTCAGCTGAGCCTTTCAGGTGACACACAGAGAGGGCTGGGCTGTGCTGCTGTTGGTTCCTGCCCTGGGCAGAGGTGAGGTTTGTCAGGTGTGCTGGGATCCCCAGGAGCGATGGGCTGTGTTTTCCAGGCATCCTCTGCTGTTGGTCTAAGGTTATTTCTTTGATTTTCCAAGCCCAGAGGAAAATGACTGTTTCTGTGTGCTAAGCATCAGTTCTTTTCCTTTTGTTCTTATCCTTTCTCCCCTCCACAGTTTTTCTCTGGCTTTGAATTCTCTCAGACCGCTGCAGTCTCACGTGCCCTGGCCCAGGAGAAAATGTGATGGTGTTTAGAGAGCAGAAGCACTGAAACTCAGGAGATGTGAAAGGTGGCTCTGCTGGCTCTACCTCCAACACCTCTCCATGCTTCTGCTTTCTGGCTTCCTGTCAGGGTAATCTGGACTCAAACCCCTCCGTGCTCTTCCTGTGTGATCCTACGGTGTCTAACACAACCTCAGGTAAGAGCTTTAGGCACTCCCATTGTATGAATGAGAACAAGATTGTTGGTGTCAGTAATTAACATTCTTGTGGGATTGTTGGAAATGCTTTGGGATAAACACCACCTGGAATCCTCGCCTGGCTTATGTGGTTTTTAAGATGCAGAGGAGACTGATCCTGTCTGCATGAGAGGGCATGGACCATCTGTCTCCACTCTTAGTGGACTCTTCCTGGATGTGCAGAGTCTTTCAGTCCAAAGATGAGTTGCTGTAGCTCAGGGGGAAGTGAGACCCTGGAAAAGTGAGGGCACAGACAGTGGGGAAGAAGCATGGAGACTTGGTGGTCAGTGTGTCCCCAGTAATGATCTCACCTGAGAACAATGACTCATGACAACCACCAAAACAGGGAGATACAGGCACTGCGAATGCTGGGAGTGCCTGTGACACGGTGTCACCCCATGACAGGCTTCCAGAGATGAAATCTCACTCTACTGACATGGATGGCAAAAATCCCACTGACTTCAATAGCATCAGGCTTTCCCCTTGGGGGTT
The DNA here is from genome assembly GCA_013401135.1 of Cettia cetti. NCBI lineage: Eukaryota > Metazoa > Chordata > Aves > Passeriformes > Sylviidae > Cettia > Cettia cetti. The sequence goes on along the minus strand of VZUI01080999.1, from coordinate 5,018 downwards.
ACCTGCGTTTCTCTCCTTCTGGATGCCCAGAGACCCATATCCCACATCATTATGCACTTCCTGATAACAAATGCATTACCCTTTTCTTTTAAATTGTGGATTGGATTCCAATAAACCCTGCATTTTGGATTCTAGGTTCCCTCCATCTACCTCTGAAAACCCTAAATAAACAAACATTGGATTAGAGCTTAGCAGCTCCCTTGCTCAGCAGAGGAAGCCTTTAAAAGCATTTTACACCAACTGCCCTGCTTGTGTTTCAGACTGTCAACCTGGCACTCCAGAAGCACCAGCTTCCTCTCAGCCATCCCAGGGAATTCACCTCAGTGATTGGAAGGTCTGCATCCATTTATGACCCTCTCTGATTCCAATGAGGAGCTGGAGCTGCTGTTGACCTCAGGAATGACAGAAGTGTATGCTGGGGTTGGAGGATTTCTGGCATATGACCTGCTAACCTAGAATTTGCTCAGCAAAGTCCAAAGGATGACTTTTAACCTCAGAGCCGTTTGCAAAACCACATCTGTGACCAATAAATGTGAAAAATAAATGAAGAAAAAAATAAATCTAGCCCCTTTTGAAGGATGAAAGACAGCACACCTTGCTGGGCACTGGTGCTGGAATCAGGATGGAGAATGGGAATAATCAGACAGGCCACGTTGCCAGAAGCTGTCCATGGATGGAGCCGATGCCTCACACAAGGGAGGCAGCACAGCAGGTTAAACTGAAGGCATCTCATAGCTCTAAGTCTTAAACTTAACAAGCCACGTCTTTATTTGTGCTGCAGCCCCTTCTTATCCCAAATTGCCTTTGCCAGCTGCCAGAGGATGCCCAGTAACGGGAAATTCTCTGGATAACAATAAATTGGTGGAACGATTCAGTGTCACCTCGCATCCTGCTAAGCAATAGAGAAATCACGATGAGGAAAATAGGCACGACCAGAGTGGCACTGAACAGTGCAATCCTAATTCCATCACCCTTCTTGTGGGCCACAGATAACCCAGTGCAATTTACAGCCGCTCTGAAGCGGCTCCAAGTCTCAGCAGGAGTCGGGAAAGCTCAGCGTAGCCTCGGGACTGAGCAGTCGGAAAGATCAGGGGAGTTGTTGTTCCATAACCTTGCCTCTGCACCAAAACCAGGGGGCTGGTTTGGAATGGGAAGCACTCCAAGCAAAACACAAAATTTTAATCACTGAAATGAACGTCCTCTTCGGGATCCCTCTCTGGAGAATAGCCTGTCTCCGATGATCGTGCACAGACTCCCAAAGAAGGTAAATTTTGGACTTAAATCTACGTCAGTGTGTGAATGACAGTGTTAAATCTTGGCTGTAAGGCTGAGATATCTCCAAGAGGAGAAAAACACTTTTTCCACTTAAGTGGCTGAGGTAGAGGAGGTAAATATATTGTCTCTCACTATTAAAGGGCGAGGAAATCATTTATACATGTGTATTACACCTTTGCACCTAACAGTGGAGGTTTTTTTATATTCAAGAGTCTAAAAGTTTAGAAATACCAACATTAAGGTGGCCTGTGCAACTGTAATTTGTCCCTTCCATGCATTTGCATTATGATACAGTCTTTAATTGTGATTAGATCACACGCTGTTCATTCAACAGGTTCCCGGCCTCATGCATTGTACAGAATAGACTGTGCTCACTAAGTAATAATTTTATTTTCTCCTCGCTGTTCACTGTGTGACCCGTGCTTTATTTACAGCAGACTATTCAAATATTGTTCTGAAGACAGATTTATTCATTTCCTCCTGAGCTTTTCCATGGGACTCATCACTATGGTATCCAAGTGCTTCACAAACTCTAATTCATTTTCTCAGCACTGGAGCGAGAACTGGTGTTGCCCTTATTTTACAGACAAGGAACTCGGATGTACAGACAGAATAGTAAAAAATATCTTTTCATTTCAGAGATCCAGTTAGAAATACTCAATGGCCTGATTTTGTCAGAAAATAGAACATGGCCAAGCACCTAATTGAGCCAGAAGTTGTGGAAGTTCTCAGCTATTGCAGATTTATCTGCAAGATCACTTCTGCCCATCAGGCTTCCAAATGTCAGCCCAGGCACCTGGGCAGTGCTGACTGTACAATTAGTGCAGTGCTGGGCAGGCTATGTTTGGGGACTGTGCTTTGCACCCCACAGATTCCAGGGGCTAAAAATCCTTTCTGAGAGCAGCAGTCACCTGCCCCACCCACAGCGCTGTGCTTGCTCATCCCGCAGTCCCTCACAAGGTGTATAAAATACCTACATCTGATTTTTACAGTAAATGAGGTGGAAGTTGTTGAGGTGCTTGCCTGGGTTCCCTGACCTTGGTTCAGTGTCTGAGCCTGGCTTATCCTTCTGCACTGGCTGCCTTTATCCTGGTGTTTGATAACTGGGGAGTGTGTTACAGTGCAGCCTGAGCACTGTTGCTTTATTGAATATGTACTTCATTCCCATGTAGAGATAACCCCAGCAATGTAATCCTGGGTTGACATCGGTGCAGGCCATCAGCAATGTGGAAATTTCCCTCTATGAGGGATGCCATGGTTGGCACAAGCTCCAGCACTCCAGGGGGTGAGGTCCATTCTCAGTGTATTTCAGGTAATTGCTGACTGGTTTCCAGGTGGTCTTCACTCCCCTTCCTAAATCCTCACCTTTCTGCCCTGCCTCCTTCCCCCAGTTTCTGTCATTCCCATTACTACATCACTGTCTCTAGTGAATTCCCTTTTCCCGTGGGCCCTGTGGCATCCCACACCCAGCCTCGGGTCCTCCTTCCTTGCCCCACTCCAGCTCTTCCATCTGATCCCCTTTGCCCAGCAAGCTCTCCCTCAGCCCTTGACCAGACCATAGGGACAGCTCCCGTTCCTCCCAGGCTGCTTGTCCTCCTCCCGACAACTTCTCCCATTCCTGCTCTGGTTTAAAGTCTTCTCCCAGCAGCCTGGCTTCCAGACTCTTTCTCATGAGCTTTGCTTTATCCCTCCCTCCAGGCAGACCTGTTTTTCCTTCTGGCTTTGCATTCCCTTCCAGCACCCTGGAGAACCTGTCTCTCTCCAGAGCCTCTGTGCCTGCCAATTTTCCTGTCCCGGACCCAGTTCCCGTCCCCACTGTGTTTTTTCAAGGAGCTTCCTGCTCTGTGTTTCCCAAGAGGGCTGGAAGGACAGGTTTGCCCTTCCTACCTGCAGACATGGCATGGTCCAGAGCAGCCAGGAACTGGAGCTGCAGGTCCAGCTCTGATCCCACAGGCCCGGGCTGTGATGAGGACAGAGCTGCTGGGGAGTGGAAGCACCTGGAAGTCCCTGTCCAGAACCAGCAGGACCTTCAGGAGGGTTTTCATAGCGAGGTTTCAGGGAACACCTCTCAAAGTGACCACTCTCATTTTCAGACTAGAAAATCCCTGACAGAAGGAACAGAAGGAGAAATGTTTATAATTTAACCCAAGGTATGAGCTTCAGATGCTTAAATTTCAGCACAGTGGTTAGTCTGACCCTATTAAACGCGACTGAGGGCAGGATTTTATGATGGGAATTGCTAACCAGCTTTAATAGGAGTTACGCTACCAGTCCTGCCTTTTAATCACCGCTTCCATTTTCAGGATAAATTGCAGCTGGTTGCTGGTAATCCTTGTGGCATATCAGATAGCAGCGTAACTCGGCAAGGGTAAGCTGGAGAAACCCAAACATCCTTCTGAGGAGGTAATTATTTCATTGTGAAAAATGCCCCGGGATATTTTTAGTGGCCAAACCCCCTGTTTCCTGACAGAAACATAAAATAATGAAGCAAGCTTCACAAGCAGAGATGCCTCAGACACCTGTATTAGCTGGTGCTTTGCAGTCATGTCAGCGTTTAATTTGCTGTGCTCATCCCCGCATCCCTGTACGGCAAAATCCACACCTGCGTTTGGGGCACTGCGCGCTCTGCCAGCGTCTGCCTCGCAGAAAACCCTCTCCATAAACAAATCTGCAAATCCCGCTGGATCAAGAAGAATTATATAGAAATAGGGAATATAGAGCTGCCTGCAACAAGAGGAACACCCCTGCCACACACACCGAGGTTATCAAGGGAAACTTTCTTAAACAGGAGTCTCACAACCAGCGTAAAAGCCTGTGGTTTTTTTGGAACAAATTATTTTAAAGTCGTTTTAAAATGTTCTTTGCAACATGTTTTACAAGGGATGAACCCTGTTTCACCTGCCCCAGAGGTCTGTCTGGTTTTCTCCTGGTTACCTCCAGCCCTGGTCCCATGTAATTTATGTCCTGAAACAGACAATTCAATTAGTCAATAATAAAATGAGCAAGGACACCGTGTGCGTTGTAAAAATATAATTTAGTGGGTAACAAACTGAGATGGAAAAAATATCAGGGTACACTCCATATGATTAATGAAGTAGGAATGCATATTTATAGCCTTTATTGTGTCCTTTGTAAGGAGACTGGATCCGGCAGTAGGGCTGGAACGGGCTCGTAACGATGCGGCATTCCAGGGATTTGGATTTGAATGGCAAATGCTGTATAAAACTAATTATCCCCAGGAGGACGAAAATACATTGCATTTGCTTTTTCGGAGCATGCCTGGCCTTTTCTTCACGTTATTTATCTTTGAGAAGCATGTTTATTGAGAGAGGCGACATCCCGAACAGAACAGCAGAGTTGCTCCCTAAGAAAACAAGTTTCCGCAAGTTATTTTTCTACGTTTAGTTCGATTTCGGGTTTCTTGGCGGCACTGGATCGCTGGTTCCCAGCACCATGGCAGAGCAGGGCTCCCTCTTTCCACACCCTCCGGCTCGCCACACAGCGGGGATACTCGGATTGGTGCCGAACCGTGTGGTTTTCCATGTTTTTACGCGTGGAAAACGCGCAGGTCCCGTACCCATGCTGGGCTGGTCCCGGAGAGGGGATAACGTGGATTTACTGCGTTAAACCCCACGAACTTTACGCACCGAACGCCTGAGGGGAAGGAGGGGGCAGCGCGGCGCCCCTCAGGGGAGGGCGGCGGCCCCGCCCCCCGCGCGCGCGCGCGCGCAGGCGCGGTGGCG
>VZUI01080996.1:130000-154406 GCA_013401135.1 Cettia cetti | reverse complement strand
AGAAAGAAAGAAAGAAAGAAAGAAAGAAAGAAAGAAAGAAAGAAAGAAAGAAAGAAAGAAAGAAAGAAAGAAAGAAAGAGAAGTGAGGAAGGAAGAAATGCCAGCAAGTATAATAGATAAGTATGTAAGAAACGTAAAGGTAATGCTGAAGTCAATATTTTCTAAGCTTGTCTATGTAAGGTATGCAGAATTTCAGAGATAAGACTAGTTCGCTGCTGTTGATCAGATAAATGCTACAATTGACCTAGTTAGAGGAAAGACGAATTGTCTGGCAATTCCTAACTCCATTAATGGGTTAATAATTTTAGTATGCTATTCTTTTTTGAAAAGGCTTATTTAAATGTTTATCAGTTGTGCAAAGTGGAGCAGCACTGGAGATTCGCAAGGGAGAACTGATCATTGCCTATGCATGGAAGCGTTGTAGGAAGATTAAAATAACATTGAGTATATTCTGTAAATGAAGGAGAGAACTAAAAGAAGCCTCCAGAGTCCATTATAAATTTTAATAATACATCAAGGTAATGTAACTGAATAACCGATCTCTGAGGGAAGAAACACAACATTTGGCTAATATTACAATTTAAATTATGAAAACAAAAAGAGCTTTTAGTTAATCTTGTCTTTCTGCTTTTATTCTTGAGGCTCTTTTTTATTTTCCCTGAATCCAAAACACCATGTAAACAAATAAAAGTACGGGAGAAAATAAACAGTTTGGCATCTCAGTAGATTAATTAATGCGCTTCAGCCTTGGCACCAGTAGGCGAAAATTATGTGCATAAATAATATCACTAATTAAAAAGATGCAGATTAACATGCAAATAATGTTAATGAGGATCTGCAATTCCAGAGTGGATTCGCATAACATCAACAATTTAATGGGTTGGAAGGCTTGTGTTTGCATTACATTAATAAATTTCAAAGACCTTGCATAAAAAAGTTCTGTTGGAGCCTCTGTTTCCCACTTGTGAGTTGTAAATTCTGTGGGCAGTAGCAAACGCTCATCGGCAGATGCCAAAGTCATTATCTCAAAGACTGTTGAGATGGTGCCATGTGCCAGTGTGACCAGCTGTTGGGAACTGGGCAGTAGGCACTGCACTGTGCCAATTATTCATATTATTTGGGTAGTCTTGATATTTATTTAAACTGATTAATATTTTGTGCTCTGCATCTTGATCTGGAGGGAAATCATTTTAAGCAAGCAAAGTTTTAAAAAAATCTTATTAGCCTTTGATGTGTCATGGATGGTTGAATGCATAATGGAATTGATTAAGCAGACATAATTTCTAACCATGGGCAAAAACAATATAAGATGTCTTTAATGATGTCATATAATGTTGAGATAAAATATAACAGGATCAAACTCCAAATGAATCGTAATAATCCAGATTTTACTGAAAAATGAGAACCATTATACTTCAGTATGCTTCTTTAGCTCCTGAATTGAGGAATCCTCCTCTGAGGACACTACTTACAGAAAGAGCAAAGGTTAAGAAAGATTAGAGAAAACTCGTTTTTGAATGCCATGTAACTCTTCATAATTTTCTTCCCTATTCTATGATAATCATTGTCTGTTCCACACCCAGCCATTCTACTGTGGCTTTGAGACCCCAGAACACATGGGACAAAGCAATTTCCTGAAGACAGACCCTTACAACATGCTAGAATTGTCCATCTGTGTAAGCTCTGTCTGAACAATTCAGTAATTTGGGTTCCCTCTTGTGTAGGTTCAATAAAGCTAATAGCTGCAAAAAGTGGTAGAAAGCAGTAGCAAAACTTTCACCATTTCAAAATGTTTCTTCAGTCACCTAAGACTTAACAAATAAAGACAAGAGGTATAATTTTGTATTTATACCTTTTCTACCTCTCAGAGTAGTATCTAGACATTAAAATTGTCTAAGAAAAATTTGTAAAGTGCTTTAAAGGTGAAGAGGTGCAGAATAAGCACTTTGCAAGAGCTAAAAAAGAATTTTTTAATGGGTGCTATGTAACTATATGGTGCTTAGTTTTCAGAATAATCTTGGAACAAGGGAGTATTTTTCAAATCCAAATTAGTATAGGGAAAAGTTAGTCATGTGTATTTCCACATTGATAAAAAAATCTGTACTTGTAGGTTTAAATTTTTATGCAATAATAAAGTAACACTATTTTGGCTGCAGATACTATGTGGATGAACACTAGTTTTCTTAATATCTGCTGCTTATACTCAATTAAGGAATCAATATAATGCTCAAGGTCAATTGATATTTATCCAAACTGATAAACACATTTCAAATAAAATATTGTCAGAAAGATTGTTAGACTGCCTCTTACTATGTTTACAGACTAATCAAATACTAATAAAACTAAAGCTCCCAAAAAGGCTGAGCAGTATCTTGAGCTTGTATTCATGACACACACATTCTTGAGTATAAAAGTGAACAATTCAACATGAGCATTTGACAGATGTTTGAGGAATTCAGTTTGCTTTCCAGGGAAAAGGGAAAAAAAAACTCCTTTGAAAGATTTAAAGTTGTGAATTTGAGAAGTCTGTACTTTGGCTGTTTGATAACTGTATGAAATGAAAACGAAAATACTAAAAAAATAATAACCCATGCCTTCCTTGTCTTCCAATCTCATCTGGTAAAGCAGCAACACATTGGGTACTAACGCATATTGCTGCTTCCCAAGCAGCCTCTATCCCCTAACTCCCTGAGACAGAAACTAGACTTAACATACTCACTTGTGCAACTTTGAAGCAAACAAGCAAAACAGATCAAGACCCAATAATGTTTCTTTAGTCTGAGGTGCTTTCTTTCCTCTTTACTACTGCTGTCAGTAGAGCAAGTACTCCACTTAGTTAATAGCTCGATTGCTTAAAGGATATGCCTCAACACTTCCTGAGAAAGATTTAGTGTAAAAGTGTGAAAAAAGCTAAGTCTTCATGAAGATGTTTGCCCCTTGTCCTTTACTTTTAGAGTGCCCCAGGGCACTACTGGGTGCCAGTTAAGTTCTGACTCCTTTAAGTTTCTTTCATGCTATACAATGTGTATGTGCTGTCCTAACATGGCAAACCAACCTGGTCTTTGGCTACTGGGAATTTTGGAACCACTGGTGGAACTTTTTCTTCCTTTTTTTTTTCCTTTGAAATTTCTGTCTTAACTGACACCCTCAGAACAGATGTATCACACTCCAGATTTCCCTAAAACCTTTTTAAGAGACCTCCCCAACTCTCCATTAAGTGTGATTCAAATTCCCCTATATTACCCAGGAGTAAGTACTTTCTCATCAACATATACAGATTTTTTCCATTTTCTGCTTTACTGATAGTTATTGTGTTATTATACATGTCCTCTTGGATTCTAAAAAGAGTTGCATAAAAAACCAATGGTGACATTTGTGTCTGCTCAGCTATAACAATATCACTCTAAATATGTTATAAGTATTTGTAAATCCATGGTCACCACTACTTTTACTGAAGGAATATCAAAGCAGCCAAGACAAGGTCAGATGCCTGGAAACAGTAAAATGCAAATAAAGTGAAACCTTATCTCTGCCACTTCAGCTATGATCTTTTTGTTATTTCTGCACTGTAATTAAAATACTTACATATCCATAATATAAATAGAACATTAATAGTCTGGCATAAGTCTGAGAATAACAGTCAAACTGCAAAATTGCAAAGACACATGGAATGAGTGCATGCAGTCCTCCATTATTTTAATGAAAATAATACAGCTATTTAAGAATTAATAGCTTCATAATAGGTGATCATCTTATTGCTCCATTGCATGGGTAATAATACTTAAGCAACATGAATAAATCAGTAAAATGTTAAATACTTATCCCTGAAAAATGAACTCTTGTTATGTATCTAGATTAAAGTCCCTGTTCAAGCCATGGCATTGAACATGGAAATGGATAAAGAGGTAGGTCTGAATCATTTTTCTCCTGCTACTAGGACAGAGTTGGATCATAGATGACTGAAATATGAATCAAGTCTCACAAACAGGTGCTTGAATTTACCTAGGTAGGTCTGACTTCCTAGTGTCCAGTCTACTAGACAAGGACTGCAATATTTGGATTTCTGTACTCATTCTTCTCGTGCTACATAATTACTCAGAGCAGTGGTTGAAAAAACACAAAAGACTCTTACAATATTGAGTAATAAATAAATAAATGCAAAGTATCAGTGTCAATAAATGCATAGTAATGTGGTTAAATGAAAATTTTATTTCTTTTACACCTCCGTTCTTCTAGGCTCTAAAACAGGTATTACCACTCTGGAAAGGGGTGTACATATCAATCTCTAGAACTTCAGTCTAAACATTCAATGACAGTTAAAAAGACAAATCTAAATTTTAGGAAAGAAAGTGAAACCAAAGACATAAAGACAACACCAAGCAAACGCATTCTGAAACCTCGTCTTGAGTTCTTTACACAGCTTCAGTCATACAGTTTCAAAATAGCCATAAGAAAACTAGAGAAGGTAAAGAACAGGCAGAAGTACATAATTCCTATAACATGAGAAACAAAATAAAGTAGGGTTCAGATGGCTAAGTTGAGGTGTGAGAACATTATAATCCTGAAAGCTGTGAAGATAATGAATAAGTCATTCCCTAGCTCTGACAAGCACAACACATGGCCATGGTAGACTTGCTAGTGATATCAGCAGACAGCTAAGTGCAGAAAAGGTTTTTTTACCACGTGAAATGATGCAGTGGACTCACTTGTCACAGAAGGCCAAAAGTATAATGGCTTCAGAAAGGTTCAGCACACAGGGACAAGGCAGTCTCAGCGGCAAAGCCTGACTGTCTACATAGAGAACCCTGCTCTAAAAAACTAACACTTAAGCAATTTTTCTAGCTTGGAAGGTATGCCAGGTAAATTGGATCTACTTGCCTGATACCTTTTGATCTTTATGTATGTACTACTGACCACTCTTGAAGGAAAACATGAAAAAACCCATCTTTGGTCATGGAGTAGAATAAAACATATCACAAATTACTGCAGAATGACTTAATTAGAGCAGCAAGGACAGCTGTATCAAAACTGTGAACTTCAAATTTGTTTACCAGGTTTGTAAAAGTATTCCTATTTGTATAAGCCCAATAGTTTATAATTTAAATATCTGTTGTATATAAGCAGGGAGTTAAATATAAGAATATTATGCTGAGGTGCTGAGTGACTTACCCAAACAAGTATCACATTTTAAGTTAGTATAAGAAATAGATAATTTTTCTCACAATAAAATCAAAAGCATAGAACAGAATATAGAACATAAATACAGAATATAGAACATAAACCATTGACTATAGGATGTAATATGCTGTGTATGAATTTGAGGGCAGTTTCCTATGACTGCACAGCATTCATTGCCACAGATTTATGAAAACACGAATGGAGAGGCTCTGAGTGTTCACACCTCTGTATGAAAGCAGAAGAAATTACATCTGTGTTATTCCTTGCAGGTGTTTGCATACCAGTAATGAAAACCCTCCAGAGATATATTCCAGTGCCTTAGTAGTACTGAGGTGCTGAAACTAAACCTGCCTTGCCATAAAGTATTTTCATAAAGTGTCTTATCTATGAGGCACAAGAAAAACAGTTTATTCTTTTCATCTCTGTACTTCAACATAGTTGAACACCTATCACATCTCGCCTTGGTTTCCTTTTTCTAGACTGAACAGTTCTGACACTTTCAATATCCCTGCTGTCCACTGTCTCAATAGAAAACAAATATTGAAGAATTTAGAAGGGCACAAAAAGTCTCTTTGTCAGAAGAACAAAAAAAAAGCTTGGAGAAATGATCAGGTGCTACATTGCTCTTTACATCTCTAAATCACAGGGATTGTTGTGCTTGAGCACTTCCTCTGTGATAGGCAGTTCTGGGAGGCAACAGAGCTGCTCTTTCCCCCAGGAGAAATTCAGCAGTTAGGGTAGAAAATGTAGCTAAATAGGACTCATTGCTAAAGGTCCCTACTGTCCTGATTAAAACAGACTGACAGACTTTTGTCTGTGGTAAAGATCATACAGTCACACTCATCTATGAGATTTCAGCCAATGGAAAGAGAAAAAACAAAAACAAACCCACAACAAAACAAACAAAAGCCAAGACTCATGTCTCGGTGCTAAATGGTCATGGCTCATGAGATACTAATAGAGGCTTGCTGCATTCTACTGCAGGGGCAGATAGAAATTACTCCCTTTACTTACCCTCCACCCAAACCATCCAGCTTAAACTTGTTGCTTAATACCCTCCCTCCACACAATCACTTGTGAAACGAAACTACAAACAAAATCCCTATAAATCTCATATTATTATACAATAACTTTGTTCCTGAAAGGAGTGGAGCAGTTTTACTCTAAGTGTTCAAGAACATTTTTGGTTTACATTCTCCAGTTAGTACAGAGGTAGACTCAGAGTCTTAAATTCAAGAGGACATTTTCTAATTGACAATTGATTCTGAGTATAAACCAGCTGCAAATGAATGGGGAGTACAGATACTCATGGGCCTTTAAGTTCAGAAATCAGAGCAAACAGATCAGGAGAGTTTTGTTTGTTATTTGCATTTTAGGAAAGCACTGGATTTGATTTAGGAGGTTTGATCTTGGCCCATTATCTGAGCTGTTATTCTGGCAAGAATAGAAATTTTAAGGGACATTGTCTAGAATAGATTTTGAGGTGGAAACACTGTGAGAACATTTCTGCAGTTTGTCTGCCTAAGCCTATCCTACTCAAGAGCTGGAAAATCATATTCTGGATAGTTTACATAACAGCTGAATTATATGAAAGATGATTTTGAAATTTCCTGTTTAAGGGAAAATGATAAACAACCAAAGCAACAACCTTTTTTCCTTGGTTTGATTGTTTCTCTTTGCTTTCTCACCTTTGCACACAATGAGTATGTCTTTTTGTGCTTGACTTTTCTGCATATTTGTATGAGAAGATTCACCCTAATTTTCTCAGTAGTCTCCAGTAGTAAAATAAAGTCCTAATAAAAATAGGTCTAAATCGTACACAGTGATGTTGATAACTGATTAAGTGTTTTCATGCAAAGGTTGCCTTTCTGCTTGTTCTTTGCCACTCACTTCTTCTTTGAGAAAACTGAGTGATGCTGAGAGCACTACAATCACCTTCTTAACCAAGAGCAAAAAACCCCTTTGTGTCCCAAGCTCACAGCACCCCTGTAAGAGCAATCCTGTCTCTGGTGTTCAAGGCCTCAAGGCTTGGTGAGATCCTTAACACACTCACAGGTGGCTAGAAATCATGTGGGAAGATAAGAGAAGATGAAAAATAGAGGGGAAATTTATGGAATAGTGAGGAACTCCAACAGTAACAACAAGTTTCCTCTTTTCCTCCATCTTTCTCTTTCCAATGTGTGTTGTTTTGAGCACAAAGTCATACTGTGAGGAAGCTAGGCCTTATGGATATGTAGAATGATTTTTATGAAGTCTGTTTTGCTTATTCCTGAAATTCAGAAATGTTTGGGCTGTCTTTTTGCTAGGGTTATCACACTTCTACCTCTGCAAAATTACATGGTTATAAAATTGAGAAGTCATCAGTATGCCAGGCTTGCTCAGATCAGGGATGTTTGTGAGGACTAGCACTTGTCTTCACCAATATTACATCTTCTAAGAACTAGAATCAGGCTATGTACAATTTAAGAGTGATCATCTTTGCTCTCATCTAAGTAGGAAATGAGAGGGCTGCATAAAATACTAAGCATTCTTGTGGTCCATTTCACAAATACCACTGTAAAACACATCACAGACAACAATAGAGATTAATACTGCTGCTTTCAATAGAATGGATATTTCTTTGCTTCCACCGACCCATAGGTTGTATCACTAAAGTACTTGATTGATCTTTTTTCTTTCTAAACATTTCCAATTATATCTATATCATGCTAAATGATGCTGCTTACATCTCTATACAGAAAGGTATCATGACCAAATATTTCTTGTTGCCAAACACATTAAAAAGGGTTAAAATTCAGACCAAAATTATATGAAAAACAGTTATTGTTGCAAAAGCAAGTAATTATAATCAGGAAATGCTGTAATTGAGTCTCCTTAATAGAGGAGCGATGAAATAAGCTCCAGAGACAAAACACAAAAAGTTTTATTATATGATAGTAACATATCATCACTAGTTGTCATGTGGGAAAAAATAGTTTCAGTTGAATAAACCATATTTTATGCTAGTTTCTTATTATGAAAAAAACAATAGAGGCACTGTGTCAGTATTGCCTTACCAGGTTCATATTAATATAAAGTTTAAGTACTTATTTCTTTCAGATATCTTTGAAATGAAAATAAACAAAATGCAGAATATTAAGTGCTATGTCAATGTTTTTATGGAACGTCTTTAGAAAATAAATTAATATAGAAAGAATAACAGATTATTTAAAATTTTCTTGACTGTTAAGTTCCAGATGCTTTTTATATACTGATTTCTGTAATTTTGGTCTATTTCCATGGCGTGAGATCTTTGGAAAGGTAGCCCAGGCTCCCAGGTTTAGCAGGGATACAGGAGCAGTTTGAAATGTAGACAATTTTTGAAGTTAGATTTAATTTAGGCACTAAAACCTTTTTCATTTGTCCTTACTTTCTAGATCAGTGACAGTATCACTAACTTTTCTTGCTCCCTGTTGCTCAGTAAGAATTTTTTTTGAGTAGTTATATATATTTTTTTAAGTTTTTTTCATTTTTGCTTCAGCAATACTTCAGGAAAATACGGTGATGAACTATTCTGCTACCAGAATGTCAATTTCAGAAAGAAAGAAGGAAATCCATTTCCTCCTCTTTTCTAAATCATGATGTATATTACATGTATATCACAACTTTTTTGGTTTGCTTTCCAGGCACATTGATGAAGTTTCATGCAGACTGGCATGATTTACTGACAGCTGTAGCTATGCGGAGACACCACAGCTTCTGATCTGGAAGCTTCATGCATATTCCTTGTTCATTCCTGCCTATGATACCATTATATGTTCTTAGTATAAATTTAAAGTACAACAGTAATGAAGTTTTTAAATATTACATCCCAAGAAACTATTCTGAGCTATTCTTTCTAAATTCCTAACATGAAAAATCAGCCATGTATATAAAAAAACCAAAAATATTATTTCTTTCAGCTTGAAAAAGATCATAGTAAGGCAGATATCTCTATGCCATTCATTTAATTTTTAATTCTGGAAAAATCATCTTTTATTGCTATCAAGTTCACATTCACCTTGTTTAGATTGACTTTTTGTAAGGACAGAAGGATCAGTTTTGGTTAATACTAAGTCTCTCAGGTATCTCATAAGATAAAAAAATGTTCAACTTAGTGAAGGAGTTGTATTCTACTTTTTTGTTTTTGTAAGTAATAGAATTTAACCTCTTACTATATTAAAGTTTCTTTATATTTTTTTTCTCCTTATAACCACAATCTTCATATTTTTATTTGAGCCTGCCAAAATTTGTACATTAGGTTTCAGTCCTCTACCTTATGAGAGCAAACTCTGTACATGCTGTGCTATCACATTCTTTCAAAGCATATTATAGAAAAGTTTGTAAGAAAATAAGTAAAGAAATAAGAATGACAATAACAAAAGTTACAATTCCTTTAAAAACAAGTGTCTCAGGGAAAAAAATTATTAAATATTGCCTTCATTTGAATTCATAATGGAAGTAAGAAGTTCTTGCTGTCTTCTGTAATTGGCAAAACCTAACCTGTAGATAAATATCTATTATTTAATATTCTATAACTTATAGTCAGTATGCCTTATTGTATAAAATTTTGCAACATAAAATGTTGTAAATACCTTAAAAGCTGCACAGTCACTATCAGCTACTGAAAAAAATTGAGAAATAATGTGAGATCATGTCACCTCACTGTTGTCACCAGTTCATGTGTCTTTATAGTTTTTGCAATATGTTTAATATAATGTGGTAATGCAAAACTGAAATGACTCAAAAGTGCTCTCTTGGGACTCATTCCAAGCCCTTTTTCTTTTTCTTTTTTCATCATCCAGTCTTTCTGAAGCCCCTGGGACAACCACTTTAAAACAATATGTGGTGGTGTGATTTATATTTATATATCTAATGAAGCTTATTTTAAAATAATTATTCTGATTTAATTTAAATAACTCCCTACTGCTATCCTGCTAGGGATGGTCAAGGGAAATTGCTGGGTATTTTACTATTAATTGTAAATCAGTTGTCGGTTGGAACACAAAATAACATGCCTTGGCAAAAAGATTACTCTTTTGCATCTGTTTTTTTCTAGGTGTATTTTGTCATTTCTTCCCCCAGTGATAAATAAATAACGAAACTGTTTAAGTACAGTTCAAAAATATACAGGATTACATTTGTAAGTGATGGAAGCAAGAAACATTTGCAGTGGTAAAAACTACGTGAGAGGATTACAGAAAAAAATCATGCCAGGAAAAATATAAGGCCAGCAAGGGTCAGTTAGAAAAAAGAATGCAGAAATAATTATTCACAGAGATAAGAAAAATAAATTGTCTAGAGAGAACCACAGAAATGGGAAAGAATAAGATTTAAACAGGTCCTTAACCAATTTTCTTGACTTCTGGTAACTTAGCTGGCACAGTATCATGAGGTGGTTTTGGCCACCCTGATGTGGCTGGGTATTGGTACCTCCCCAGATACGCACATACGAGTAAGAGCACTCCATGTTCCACAGGCGAGTCACTGCTAGGAGGCTAAAACATGAGTCCCAATAAACATTAATAAATGCTAGAAAAGACAGCAGAAGAATCCAAAAGAGGAGATTTTTTTGACTGTGTGAAGGAAAGGTATCACAGGATATATCATAAAACAAGCAGTGCTCCCTAGTTCATGCCAATGGATTTGATGACTTTTGGTTAAGCAGCAACTATTGCTTTCCTGCTGCTTCATAATAGTTATCACAAGTTTGGCATTAAGCAATCTAATAAATAAAGCAAAAGTTTTTGCTAGAAATTACTAACACTTGGCACTAGGAATGGAAGTCCTGAAAACACTTGAATAATAATTTCTTCAGACAGACTTGGATCTATAAGATTAACAGTTATTATTACTCACTGAATGCCAGTAAGTACACCATCTAAGGAATTATTACTTGCAAGTGGCTTTACTAAAAAGCATCAATGTTACAAGATAAATTTGGAAAAAATAGATTGGGAAGGTTTAGGTCTTCAAATAAACACTAAATAAAGCTTGTTAAATATATAACATCAGAATGGCCTTATTTCAGAAATAAAGGGCTCTGTGGATCAATTTTTTTCAGTAGAGGAACTAAAGGCATGAAACTTGGGTACTTTCTTAGTGTAATTTGGTTTATATACAATAATACATAAACTTGTACCTCCATTGACATACTTCCCAATCAAGAAAAACCCAAACAAACAAACAAACCCCCACAAACAAAAAAACAAAACAAAAGAAAAAATTCCTTCCAGTGTTTCAAAGATATTTTTACAGTGGAATTGTTTTTACTGAACAAATTTTGCACTGATGGGAAACCAGGAGAAGTATATGCCATTTATGAACTTTAGGAATGTTTATGAACATTTAGGAACATTTAGGAACAAGTGTGAAGCCATCAGGGGATGACATTATTTGCAAAATTAAATCCATGCAAAGGCTTTAAGCACATGATGTTGGAAATGACTATGCATGACCCAATGGAGTGTTCCACCAGAAACTTCTTCACACAGAATTCCAAGTGAAGTGCTATGACAACCTGAAAAGATGCAAGAATATTGCACAGTTTGGAGTAATGATAGAATGATCCTCGTAACTAGAATCATCTTTGCTGGGCCAGACTCAGCTCAGAAAAGGCTGTATAAATGCTCACGTAGCTCCAGGATAAAAGGGATTGTGAGCAGAGGAACATTTTTTTGTTCCTGTTACACTAACTCAGATAAACCTGATGTGGTCACCCAAAAGAAAATGCCTGACTGAGTTCAATTGCCTCCTTCCTTAGATCTTTTTGCTTCAAATAGACAGAGATGCCAAAGAGAGAATAGACGTAGATCTCAGTGAATAAAAATGGTGTTTGCTTTGTCAGGAATGGCAAACAAAACAAGATGTATTGACAGCAGCCACAAATGTGTACAGAAATACTACAGATTTTGAAATGGAAGGGAGATGGGTCGGGGCAGTCATTTATACAGACATATTATCTTAACTTAATCTCTGCCTCATGCATCTTTGCAACCTTCCTCCTAAAAGCAGGGGGGTTACTTACATGGCAGCTCACTGGTCTTTAGGGGAAGTTGGTCACTTCAGCAATCTTTTCTGCTTGAATCCTGTGAAACCAACCCCAGAAAAAGTTTACTGCGGTGGCTAGTATAAAAGTGGTTTATTCCAAAACTCCTCTTCCAAGAAACGGTATCAACACTAATACAGCAACAAACAGTGAAGCATTTCTTCTAAGACTCAATATTTCTGAACAAAAACCACGCCTGTTCCACAGTGACAGTTTTCTTGATAGAGATTATAATGAAGAAAGGGGACAAGAGTAATGCCTCAGGTCATTAATTACTGTAAGTGCTTCTTCTTAAAACCTATTTTAATGAAAAAGTGTTGTTAAATATCAGAATTTAAATATCTACATGAGATAGGTCAAAAAATTTGAGTGATTTCAATTCAAGACCTTTTAAGATTTGATAGCAATAGTAAATGTAGTAATTATTCTTTTTAGGACAAGCAAAGCTCAGCAGAAATCGAAGACAAGTCTATAGCAATGGTATGAAACACTAGGAAATATCCTAGAAAGACAGAGGAGATAAAGCATATATAATGGTGCATAATTGTATAAATGAATTTGAAAGGTAAATTAAATGTAAAACTAACTTACAGGTGAAGTATAAAAAACATCCTGTTGAGTTAACATTTGCTTTGTGTTGTTTGGAATAATATATAGAGCCCTGGTATCACCATACCATGAAGATATTTTCAAATCAGAGGGAGTGCAGAAAACAGCAGCAAAAATAGTCAGGAAAGAAGAACTGACTTGTGAGAAAGATTGACTCATTGGGAAGCAAGCATTTAGAGTGTGTAATTAAGGGTGCAGCCAGCTCCTGTAGTGAAATCTATTTTTCAACCTCTTGGAAACTTAGATAGAAAAACAAACCTTGTATGAAAATAAACAGAGCTCCTCTGAGGGTCGCTAAAGTTTTTATTTTCTTTTTTTTTTCCCCAACTGGAAAAAAATTTTTACATTACAGGTCAGCCATTTACATGAACATATTACAGCTATCAGCTGCTGCCATATGTGATCATCTTAGTCACAATCAAGCACTTGTTGAAGGTTTGCTAGGTCTGCTAGTGAAAATTTCTGTGTTTATTTTGCTAATGCTTCCTGTTCAGAAGACTTACTGAGACCACTTTTGGCACCCTGAGCACATTCAAGTTTTATTATCAGACCTTGGTAAGAGAAAGAAGTTGAGGAAATGCCTTTTCCTTGTTCCAGGAAATTAGTTTTCACTGGAAAAGTCAGAAAAATATTAAAAATTCAACTTCTTTAGTAAGATGATGATAGTGTATAATAGAGTGGAGAATATAGTGGAGAAATGGATAATAATGGTTTCTCCCTTGCTGGTACTGGCATTTGGAAAAAAGAATTTATTCAAATTGTTCTAGCTATCCAAATGAGAGATGCATGAAAGAGAGTCACAGAAACAGGTGACAGAAGCTTACATTTGAAAAATCTGTGGTGGGTCATGTCCACCTACTTTTGTATTGGGAACTTGATAAAGGAACACTTAAGAGAGTTTGTGATCACCCGGTTCTTTAGTTCTTACCAAAATAAAACCTACCCCACAGCATCTAAAAAATTACATGTTTAGATTGGTGGTAGTGGCTTTCTATTTTAAAAGCACTAAGTTTCAGAATGTCTGCTTCCAAAAGGATTTCTCCATTGACATTGCATAATCATGTGTATTTAGATTCTTCCTAGACACACTATATATGTGTTCCTTCTGACACATCTATAATGTAGGTGGTAAATCAAAATTAAAAAATAAAGCCTCCTACTTACTGGCCTGTTGTCTTCTGCAGGTGTTGAGCAGGAGACTTTTGTTTTCCATGCATGAGGTAAAGACAGGGAATGACATGGGTTTTAACAGGTGGCCTAAAGTAAGATAGGCTGAAGCACAAGTGTAAGAACATTGAAGGTCTTCACTAACTTTCTAGCGGACAAAGCTTTCTGATTTCAAATCCAGTGATAATGCTGACCATGAAGTTGAGGGGAAAGATGTGCTTGCCAGGTTTTTACAAGAACCTGATGGGTTATAACTACCCTTGAGCCAGCCTTTTGCTCTGCTGTGTTGGCCAGAAGGCTCTAGCAAACACTCTTAAGGGTGTACAGCCATCTTGGGTTGCCGTATGACCAATACCCAAAGAGATTCACGCAGTCCACTTGAGGAGAACCTTTTAAGGTTTGTAGCTACTTAATGATCTGTGTAAAGAATACATTAGTCTGACAAGTCTAGACCAGCCTACTGATCTAGACATGAAACACCATGTTTATCAGGTCACTCCGTCCTGACTTAGTTAATTGGCAAAATTAAAGAATAAAACAAATTTTTTCCCTTCTAAAAAAACCCCAAATAAACAATAAAAAATATGGTTATTCTAACTAGCCAGGACTTTCTTTGGTTGCTTCTAGCACAGTTAGTGGTTCTAACACTCCACAAACTTTGTGATTCAGCTCTCCCCTTCTTCCAAGACATATCCTACATATCTGCATTATTTTTTTGGAACTTCTTTTGTGTTACATGTGTTTTGAAAGATGGATGTTATTTCTCTCTATATAGAGTAGAAAATGTAAGATAAATGGACAGGACTGAGTTACTGTATATGCTTCTCAATTCTAAGCTATGGTCTCCATCGATATTTATTTAATGTTTCATAGGTGTTTGCTCACAGTTCATGCTGACTGGGCACTTGGGTGTCACATGGAGTAAGTAAAAACTATATTGTTTTCATTATTTCTCCATTTCTCCTGCATTGTGGGATTTCCAAATTTTATTGAAAAGGTGAGATCTGTTCTCTAGTGTATGGATCTCTACTATGATTATATATTGACATTATTGAAAATAGATACAAGGTTGTATTATGATGTTTATTTTTTTTTCTAAAGAGTGCGAAACTCAAAATAAACTCCACCCATGATTGGCAAAATACATGTAGGTATTACTGCTTATATCTTATATTAGACTTTCCACTGGTATGAAATTGCACTACTATAAGGTAAAATAGCCACAGACAAGTTTTGACTGCAAAGGACTTTTATTTATCCCTGATGTCAGACTTAACTGGGCCGTCAGACTTTTATGAAAATACACTAAAATACAGCCTATTCTTGAGCAGTCATACATTTTTCCAAAGCTTTAAAAATAATTTTATGCTCCATATAACTGAATTTTAAAATTAAAAGAATAATAGAGTATTAAATAAGCCAGCAATTAAAATTATATTTTATGCTAAAAAAACCCTACTGCCCAAAATACTTTTCCCTATTTTTATCCATGTAATATTAGTGAGAGTTTCTTTGCAGTTATACGTGAAAAAATGTTCCAACATTTCTTGATGTTTTACTATTTTTTTTTTTAAGCTGAATCCATGTTCTTTAAGCATTATCTGTTGCAATATGATATTTTCTGAAAAATGCCTGCTAGAAAGTTTAGACATGGTAGTTCAACTTTAAGCTTCTGGGGACATCCACGTTGTATTATGTTTGGCTTAGAATGAGCAACTCCTGCTAGATTCAGCAAAAATAAAGCACAATGACCTCTTCAGCTGGACACTTCAGCAGCTGGTCTATAACTTAAGGAGAGTTTTGCTTTACGCTTTTTAAACTGTACTGGGGATTGAATAGACAACATATAAAAATATGACAGGAAGATGATGGATTATAGGTCATAAGTCTCATTTCAGCCATACAAATAAAACATCATGCTTGTGTGTTATGATAATACATTTAATGGACAGAAATTAACAGATGTTGATTGCATTCTAGTGTGCACAGCATACCAAAAATCACAGAGGAATGTTTAAAAGATTGTAAAGAGACCATGCCATTGGATGCCTGTAAAGCAGAGTTAAAGTAGCAAAACCACAGGAAATAGAATTTGGTAGTTGTCTGGCTTTGGTTTAATCATTTCTCTCTGCCAAATGCAGTCATTACAGTGTAACAACAATTGTATGCTTTCTCTGCCCCTTCCTAAGCAATACTTTATAGCTGTCAAAACATAAGGTTGGTGGCAGACTCTTCTTAAAATAAAACTTCATGACAAACTTAGGAAAAAAAGTATGAATGAAACTTTGTAGTTCAGTGCCATTCTGAATTCCATAAATTGTCCAATATAACATATGAAAGCACCAAGATCTGGCCTTGCTCAGTTAGAAGCTGGAACAAGCTTTTACACATAATACATGTATCCACACAAAGTGAAATGCAGTTTCATACTAGAACTACCTCTTTCTATATTCAGATGTAAAAGCTAGGTTTACCTTGCTAAAAGAAACG
Organism: Cettia cetti; assembly: GCA_013401135.1. Lineage (NCBI taxonomy): Eukaryota > Metazoa > Chordata > Aves > Passeriformes > Sylviidae > Cettia > Cettia cetti. The sequence continues at coordinate 137,896 of VZUI01080996.1, read as the reverse complement.
TTTATGTGTATAATATGTGTTGAAATCCACCTCAACCCATTTCCAGTCAGGTAACATTTATTTTCAGGAGCCTATGTATCTGTCAATTTTAGCCTTCTATCATCCTTCTCTGACTTTTAAAATTCTTTGTTTCTATATGGGTCTATTTTCCAGTTTTGCAACGTGGTTTAAAAAAAACATGGAAGCAACATAGCGATTGTCCATCTCCATTAATTGTTATACCTCCTTATAATGATAGATCAGCATGAAAAGAGTTCCTCGAAGTATTCACAGCAAGAAGGCCACTAGATAGCAATTAACAGTAGAGACCTACTTTCATTACCATTTTCCTTTTTTTTTCAGGCTTTTTGCTAAAAATATCTGAATCACAGAAAACCTCAAATAGTCACTTTTGATCTATACATTTTATTTTCAGATGTCAATTTTAATCTTCTCCCAATGTCCCCAGTGAAAAAATTTGGTGGAAAGCCGCAGGACATGATATTGTGGTATTGATATTTCTCTGAGATGGCAGACAAAAGTTATAGGAATAGGTGAGCACTTCAAGTCCCACTATATTCTCTCAATACTTTGGGAATGCCACGAATTTTTTTTTTTTTTTGTTCCATTTTAATTATTTCAAATACCTTCAAGTTTTACCAATCCATTGTAAAATGATCTTTTGTAAAACTGGAAAGGCTGCACTAATTTTTACTAAGATCTGAACAGTGGTTATGGCACTTAGTGCACATTCTTTCATTTGCAGTGTTATTTGGATTAGGATCACAATATTTTTCTAGTATCTGCAAAATTATTGTCAGCATGGAGGGTCTTTGCTTGTTCTGTTCAGCTGCAGGAATCTACTCCTAGGAACAAAGAGGAGCTGTGTTCAAAATACACCAAGGGATGTGCAATTATAGACAGATCTGTGAAACACCTTACGAAAGGCCTACAAGATTCCAAGGACAGTCGATTAATCTCATGGAAGAAGTGTGTTGTGGATTGCTAATAGAGAGAAGTCATATTCAACTCAGGGTGGCTCCTTAGCTGCAAGTAATCAGGGGCTTGAAGCCTATTCAGATGAAATAACACACCCTTTTTGTTTTCTCTGCTTTTACTGTTGTGAAGACACACATTTTTGGTCATTGATGGAAAAAGAACTCCACTTCAGATGAACTTGTAGTCTCATTTGGTACATCCATTCTTTGCACAATTCTTTGCTCTTCATTTCACATAGACTATTTCCTCAATGCCATACTCTGCATTGGAATGATCAATTCATAGGAGAAAGCTTTTACACTTCCCAGAATTTTGTCTTGACTGTGTTAACAAGTTAATGTGTTTGATTTGCGGTTCTTTAGAGAGTTTCCAAGCAGTGTAAGATCTTAGGAGAGGCACTGAAATGAGGCATATTCAGATTGATACTTTGTGTCTCTACTCATAAAAACTTTTTCCAGATTTGTTGCTGATGCATCTGCTTTGAAGTAATTATTTCACAGAAGAAAAATGTTGTAAAATAAACAAACATTGTAATATGCAAATAAAATCTGTCTGCAAATACAATTGTGAAATTTTAATGATCCTTCTATCAGTTTTAGGTATTTTGTACTATGCTATAAATAGTAATTTGAAATTTGTTAGCTTTGCATGCATATCTAAGATTAAAACCATTAGATCTCTGTTTAAGCCCTTTGGAATAATAAATAAAGAAGGAAAAATCTATTAAATGTCATAAGCATTCAAAATCTTGCCTATATTTTAATTCCTTATTTTGAGTCATTTTTACTGTGGAAGTCAAACCCAATGACACACACTATGCTCTATCTCACAGTCGACAATACAGTGCCATCAAAATCATAATTGTTAAAAAAGAGAAAGATTAAACATCTTACTCTACTAGTAATACATAATGTCATATACCTATTACTAAGAAGGCCCATCTTCTATGACCAAAGAGAATAACCTGATTTGAACTAGAATAACTGAATAGAATTGTTAAACAATCCTTTGCATTTTAAGCAACATTTAATTAAAACACACTTTAACCACCAAAATGATAAAAATCCAAGAGATTAAAATTTGAGTGTCAATTATCATAAAATTCATCATTGTAATTCTTATTAAAACTCAGTGTTTAGATAGGTAATGATTTTATAATATGGCAATTTGCATAAGGAGCCCTGAGATGGCTTATTATTTCAATCCTACACAATTACAATTCTAGCTCCATACATCAGAGCTCTTAGCAATGTAAAATCACTGTGCTAATTAATAAGCCATTTACTGACTGCAGCTAGTTATGGTGGTCCTGCAGCTGACCTTACGGAAGATGAGCCATCTCTGAAGTGCCTGTGTGTAACTACAAACATAATGATGTGCCAGGAGGGAATCATTAAAAATAATTTACACAAGCCTTCATTTACAAGATCTTTTGATAGCATGCTTCCCCGGTGTTTAGATCCACAGTGCAACCCCTACCATTTGGAAAGTGCCAAGCAGGAGAGTGAACGAGGATACCTAAGTGGTTAATTAAGAGCCATTCGGACGCCACAAGAGCCTCCTGAAAAATCCCTCTGATGTCTGCCGTGTCAAATGTCTCTCACAGGCAAAACCACAAGAGGTAGCTGCCACAGCAGGCTAATTATTGGGGACCAGGAGCAGCTGAGAGTGGCCTGTCACTGAGGCTTGCTGTGAGCACCCAAGCCCAGAACCGAGCAGAGCAGCTTCTGTGTCATTGGACTTCAGAGAAACAGTAGAAATGAGGCACTGTGATAATCAGAGGTGATTGCATAAGCCATAAAATGTGCAGTTCTAGACAAAACTATTCATGCTGTTTGATGCATTTTGTAACTTTTTACACTTTACTGTTATTCCATCTCCAACATGTTTTTTTTAGACTTTAATTTTGAATGCTTATAAGAAAACAATAACTTATAAAGGCCTTATAGAGCTGAACAAAGATTTCAAAACTGTCAAAGACAATTTTTATGACATAAAAATAATTTCAAGCTACATAACGAGAGCCGAAAGAACCACATTCAATCATGCTACAGCATGAGACTACAGCAGAAAATATGCACATACACATAAACCAGTCTTCCTATTTCAATACAGGCAGAATAGCTAACAAGACTAAAAGAATGTGTCACTACCTTCCTCACAGCAGCTAGATATGAACATCATTAAAACACGCAGCTTGTGATTTATTTCTCCTTCAGCCATGTCCCTGCAAGGTGGAGTAAGAGAGCTGCTACCTTGTGGAACATTTTATTAGTTTAGTGGCATTCAATTGGTTTACTGTCACACACAGGACTTCCCAAATTGGCATGGGGAAAGTGTCTTTCCCAGCTTCTCTGTCCATTTTGCAGCCAAGAGCAAGTGGATTTTACTCTGAGCATGCGGACACTTTCCACATCTCTCTGATACCTTTTAAGTCTATTTTCTGAGGTACCTTTCAAAAGTGTTGTGTGAGAAAACACCATGAGCACATTGCTTAGGTGACCTAGTTAGATTATTGCCTCGTGGCTGGGTGCCAAGACTGGGCCTAGGAAAAATTAATTTAGTAAAGGTGGAGGCAGCAATATAGTTGCTCTGTGCCTGTGTTTATGTCTGTGCAGGTATTTGGGAGAGATAGAGGAACACACTCTGTTTGGCATCTTCTCAATGATACTGATAGGGTTTATGTTTGTAGGATTTTTTGAAATACGTCCCATTTTGGCAAACTTACTGTAGTAAGAGGAGAATTGCAACCTTCTAAATGAAAACCACCACCTTTCAGGATCTCTGTGATGTTTTAATTTGAAATGTATTAGACTTTGTCTCATTTTTAAAAGAGCTATGCAAATAAATTCTCTTAAAATAGAAAATACCTATCTATTCCTTCTATAACCACATCTCTTTGCAGGAGGAAAATATAATTTTTCTAATAAAGCTACTTTTCTCAAAGGCATAAAAGATCTCCTTTCTTTCATTCTAAAAGTCTCTTATCATTTTGCAAAAATGGATTGGATAGAATTTACCTCTCCTTTCTACAAATAAGCTGAATTGTCCAAGGAAATAATTTTGCTTCCTTCTGTAATCAGTGGAGAGACAGAGAGCTTCAAAAGGGAGGTGGGTTCAAGCCTGCCAAATTACACCTCTCTCATTAGACAAGAAAAATCACTTTCACACCACAGAGAGGGAATGAGCAGCCAGACCTGCCCCTTAATTTTTCTTAAGTGGCAAAAGTTCTACTTTTCTCTAGTTTGTCTACCTAATCTGTAGAAGTAGTGAGAATTCCAGCTGCACTTACCAGAGCAGAAGATTGAGAGACAGAGGAAAAGCTGGAGAAGCAGTGCCACAAATGCAGCCTAGATCCTAATGATTTTCAGGCTTGACTGACTCTATACTGCTCAAAAGTAGAGAGATTGTGGGGCAAAGCCTCAGCCTGTGGTTTCAGCCTGCAGTCTTTCAAGGAAAGCAGAATCACATGGTGATGTGAGTTTTCATAGTTATTTTCTTCCACTGGGGACATGACACTCACTCACTCCCTATGGGCCTTAACCACCAGCAAGAGCTTCATACAGTTTAAACCAGCATTTCTTGTCAAACACCAGCTTACGATGAAACCATCTGTTTAACTAACCCAGGCATATGCAGAGCTCTTGCAGAACTTTGTTTGTATTGTTATTTTTCAATCTACTCCATTGTTTGTGACTGGTGACATCGTTGTTAGTTTTACTGGCAACCAAAATGAGAGATGACAGCATGCCAATGACATCCCAGAGTAATATCAGCAGTCCAAATTTGACCAAATTAGTGACTGGCTTATCACCAAGTCTGTACTACATTTAAATAATTCTGTACCATTGAAGTTACAATTTCTAATCAGCATACTCTATTATTTGATCTAAGAGGCACAAATAATATCCTGCATTGTCAGGTGAGCTACACAGCCTGTAGCTACCACTGAATAGTGAAAAAATCAGTAAAAGAAAGTTTTGAATGCAAACCTGCAGTCTTTCAGTCATAAGAGAAATAACATACCAACTATGATTCCATGACTTTTATTATATGTGCATTAAGATGCATGTTTGCCCACAACTGTATGAAAAGGATCTTACAGAGCTAGAACTTTAGAGAGAATTTGATAAATAGATGCGCTGGTTGGACTGTTTCTGTGAGAGAAATACCCTTTTAGAGACATCAGTGTGGTAAAAAGCTAAATGCCCTTCTTTCCAAGTGACAACAATCAGCATATTTTTCAGTGAGGGGAGGTAAATAATGCCCAGCCACTAATAAGAGAGATGAAAAACACAGCACCTGACACTGTCATGACTCTTATAATAAGCAGAATTTCTCATTCTTACTAGCTGGTTTTAATATTTTTGAGTCTTTTTCCTTAATATATCTAATAGCAAATAGACAATGAAAAGAAGGACAGAGCAAAGAGGGAAAAAAAAGGGGTTTTGGTGCAGCAAAGGACAATTTTTTTAAAGTGGTAGCTTCAGTGGTACTAGAAAAATGAGGTAAAAAGGGATGAGCCATTTCTGCTCTTTCAGTGTGAATTCCCCAAAATGGAGATTATTTCTACACTTGACTTTTCAGCCAGGCAGCTTTTGAAAGGAAATGGGGAAATTCATGCTTCTAATTTAACAATATTGATTTTAAGGTTTAAAAATTTGTCTTCTAAAGGCCAGTTCTTCTTGTCTTTATCATAAATATAATCTCACTGAAGCCAGGATAGGTGGTCCTGTGAGTGAGGGAAATCCCATACGGGTTTAACTTTGTGCCAGCCCAGATGTTGCTCTTATTAAAGTCAGCATTAAAAACTCTTGTTACTCTGTAGGATGCAAGATGAGACCAGTTGTGAAGTGTTGCTGAACCTTTCCCAATTCTGCTGGATTTCAACACATTGTAGATCAGGCCCTAAATTATCTAACTTCATCCTGCCCCCAAGTGTGTAATCATTCCCTGGGGAAAATCTCCACTGAAATCACTAATATCTGTGCTTGGGAAAGGATTGCAAGAGCAGATGTTAGTGTTTGCCTTGAGGAATATCCAACATATTTGAGCAATCACAACATATAGTGAGATGGAAAGATAACAAGAGAATAAAACAAATGTCTTTCTAAAATGCTTACTCTTTACTATGTTTGGGTTATCTTATTTAAGAGGAAGCATCATATTTCCTGAGGAACATCACCTGTCATTAAAAGAAAATCTGTGACTGCACACCTACATGATTTTAGGGGGAGGGGAATACATTTATGCACTGTTTTGTTTCATATATGTACAGTGAAATAAAACTTAGTTCTCTTTTTTTATTCCTTCCTCTTTTTCTTCTTTTTTTAAAATAAACTCAATTCCATAAAACCAATAGCTAATAAATGTTTAATACTTATCTGTTAAATAAATAGTTTCAACTTTTATAAATATGACTTGACTGTGAAAAGTAATCTTAATTTATTTTATATAATTAACATTCAATTCAGGACTTTTTAATGCAATGAAAATTAAGTTGCTACATTTAATACCATGTATTCATGCTTAACAAGATCCAGGAATTTTAGTGGATAAATTCTTCCAGTGGACTGCCACAAATTGCTTCCTTGAGGAAAACCATCAAATTTATTTGTAAACCATCCTTATAGCCACTATATGAAATTTGTATAGACATCAAGTCAAAAGTCTCAGGCTAACTCTTTTTGTATTCCATAAGAATCTTTCTTGGACTTGATTGAGCTTGATCCAGCCCCTGGTTAAAAGGGGGGCAAAATTTGCAGCTGTTCAGTCTGTTGATATGCAGGTTATTTTCCAGAGATCCTAAAGGTAAAACATGTTTTCAACCACTCTAATTCAGCTGAAACCCAGCAGTACTCTACTCAAAATATATACAGTCAAGTAACAGTGATTTAAATAAATAAGTACTAATATGGGTCTTATGTGTTTGAAACTTATGCGTGAAATACACCTAAGGCAGGAAAGATTATTTTCTCTTGTTTTCCCCCTTTAAATTTCATAAATACATAAGGAATGATTGAAAAAATAAAAAATTGAAGAATTGTATTAATCATCTGAAAAGCTTAGACGTGTAAATATATTCTTGGGTAGTTTTCTAATTTTACATAGCCATTTTTAACCCCTAAATTGGCTCCACAAAGAATAGGGAAGTATGAAAACATATTCTTTCTCTTGTTAGAATTTCTGAATCACACTGAGGATGTTTGAACCTTTAAAAACTTCAACTAAAATCTACGGAAGTCAAGAATTATTTTTTTTCAAGAGGTTTGCATCCAGCCTGTATAGTAGTAATCAACAACTTATTCAATCTTGCAGAATTCGAGTTTTTCGGCAACACAAATAGAAAGGTAAGTGAATGTATTTCTATGAAATTACATGGTAAAACAATTTCTATGAAAATATTATATTATCTTATAACTAATAATGGAGAAGGGATGGGTAAGAAGAAGAACCCTTTGGAGAATTGTTGCTTCTCAATGTTCTCTGATTACACTTCTTTCTCTTTTCCATATGCCATATCTGTAGCTAGTACTTGGAAAAGAAGGCAAACTGTTTCTAGTTCTACTTTCTTATCTCTGTGAGAACTTATTTCTTATTTCTTTCCTTGTTGTCATCACTAGGAGTTAATACTCTGAGGGTTTTTTCCACCTTTCTTTTTCAATTTCCTATTCTAGTAGTCCGGAGCGTATACTGCTCTTAGTTGTGCTCTTACAAGGCACAAAGTCATATCAGTAGTATTAAATGCATCATATAACAAAAAAGCTATCATATAAGATGCAATCACCAAATTTCTATGGGCATGGTGGCTATTTGATGGAAGATTAAAAAAAAAAAGCTGAAATTAAGATGTCTTTGTTTAAAATGGAATGACAATGGGGATACTAAATGTGTTTGTGTACAGAAACATTTTAAACA